>JZKD02S1795071.1:587788-601014 GCA_000966675.3 Picea glauca | reverse complement strand
GTAAAGTTATCTTCGGATCAGTGTCCCAAGACACATGAAGAAGAGGAGGACATGTCTCATGTTCCATATGTGAGTGCAGTTGGAAGTTTGATGTATGCAATGGTCTGTACTAGACTAGACATTTCACATGTAGTGGGAGTTTTGAGCAGGTATATGTCAAAACCAGGGAAGGAACATTGGACAATAGTAAAAAGGGTTTTCAGGTATTTGCATGGCACTGCTAGCTATGGATTGTGCTACGAAGGAAGACCGGGATTGGACAGAGTGGTTGATATACATGGTTTTGTGGATGCAGACTGGGCTGGAGATTTGGATCCTAGGAGATCTACAAGCGGGTATGTGTTTAACCTGTTTGGAGGAGCAATAAGTTGGATGAGCAAAAGATAGGTTGTAGTGGAACTTTCAACTACACAATCTGAATACATGGCAGCCATTCATGCAAGTAAGGAAGAAATATGGTTACAAATATTGTGTTCAGGTATTGGGTTGGTACAAGACGCTGTAAGGATAGAGTGTGACAGTCAAAGTGCAATTTTCTTGGTGAAGAACCCTGCTTATCATTCAAAGACAAAGCACATTGATGTTCAATATCACTTTGTGAAAGACATGATTGAAGAAAAGAAAGTATCACTGATGAAGGTGGACACTTTGAAGAATGTTGCAGATTCATTAACAAAATCTATGAGCACTAAGAAGTTCTCTTGGTGTAGAGGATCCATGGGCATTGTTTCCCTGGATTGTTGACTATGTAACCCTGTAACCCCCTGTGTGCAAAGAAAATAAGTGGGAGAATGTTGGGTATGTGCTATATTCTTTGCACGAGTAGTAGTGTCTGAGCGTTTGCACTGGGCGCGCAGGGGGGTTAGAGGGGGGCTGAGCCCCCCGTGTAGGGGTTCGGGGGCAGCACCCCCGAAATTTTTTTTTGCACCGAGACGACATATTTCCGTGACAACATATTACCAGGATGGCATATTTCGGGGATGACATATTACTGGGACAACATATTTCCGAGACCACATGATATTTAGGTGGTTTTTCGGCACATGGTTTTTTACCGATGGTTTTCTATTTCCCGTTAAGGAATTAGGGTTTTGGACTAATCCAGATCATTGGGTTAGGGTTTTGGATGCCACTGGATCCTATATGTATATTGTATTGTAAACAATGTAACACAATGTATGAATATAATATATGTTGGTTTTTCCTGGTTTGGGTTTCCAGGTGAAAAATCTCTGTGTAATGTTTGTATTTTCCATTGTATCTTTTCTGTTCTTTTATGAATATCATTTTGTAGTAGATATTGTACAATTTTAGAACTTATAGGCCTTGCCAATTTCTATCGCAGGTTCGTGTTGGGATTTTCCCATATTGCATGGGCCCTCATCCAAATAACCATGGGTGGTGGTAACAAAAAAATTGTGTGGGGCTGGTCCCAACAACAAGCGTTCGACGATTTGAAGCAGCACTTGTGCTCAACCCCAATACTTTCACTACCATACTTGCAACAACCCTTTGAGATCGAAACAAATGCTTCAGACTATGCGGTGGGCATCGTTCTCACTCATCACAACCTCCATGTCGCCTATCATAGTGAGAAACTAGTAGATGTTTTTCGTAAGTACCCTACTTATGACAAAGAAATGTACTCCATTTTTCAAGCCTACCTCCAGGGGAGACATTACATTCTTGAGAAGGAGACAATCATCCACACTGATCATAAGCCACTTCAGTTCATGGAGACAGAAGAAAAATTGTAGAATGATCGCCATCAAAAGTGGTCTACATACTTGCAGCAATTCCACCTCAACATCAAGTATAAAACATAAAGCACCAATCGTGTCAATGATTGCCTCAACAGACCGCCAGTCACGACACTCACAATGGTACTGGACTCCTACGACCATGAGACCTCTGGATGGCCCCAACTCTATGCGACAGACCTAGACTTCACCACCACCTACCAAATGTTGGGTGAAAATGTAGTTGTCGATAATTTACATCTTCAAGATGGGTTGTTGTGTCGTATGGGCCATATCTGTGTTCCATCAAGTGAGCGAGCGAAGATGATCTGGGAATCCCACTACAGTCGGTTGGCAGGACACTTTGGCATTGAAAATATAGTGGTGATGCTACAGAAACATTTCTACTGGCCGAAGCTTGGACAGGAGGTCAGCAAGTATATTAGGTCCTACACTGCCTACGCTATTGCCAAACCAAACACTAATAAACAAGGCCTATACACCCCTCTTCCTACTCCTAACAGGAAATGGGAATCCATCTCAATGGACTACATGTCGGGCCTCTCATCCACCAAGTGGGGAAATGACTGTGTTTTTGTGGTTGTTGATCGCTTTTCTAAGATGGCGATTCTAGTTTCCTACAAGAAGAACATCATAGTAGAGGCCACTACCAAGCTCTTCTTTGAATGAGTCTGGGTAAATTTTTGAATCCCACAAACCATTGTCTTATATTGGGACAACTATTTCTCAGCAGATTCTGGTCGAGCCTTTGGTCACTATTGGACACCAAGCTCACCAAATCCATGACCTTCCACCCCCAGACAGATGGCCAAACCGAGGTCATAAATCGAATGATTGTGCATATCCTTCACATGTATAATTCAAATCACCCTTGCAGATGGGATGAGAGCCTTCCTTATGTCCAACATAGCTACAACTGATCCCTTCATAGATCAACTAGCCTCAACCCCTTTCAGGTGGGGTTGGGATTCCAACCATTGGGTCCCATAGATGTTGCACTCCCCCTTGTGGTCACCTCGACCGACTCATCTCTTGCTCCAATTGAAGCTGACAAAGCCACCCAATTCATTGATTGGATCTAGCACATACACCAACAGGTTCAAGATATCCTATGGACGTCCAATGAAAAGTACAAGCAACACCATGATCAATATAGAGTGCCACATAAGTTTGAGGTGGGTGACAAAGTTTGGTTGCACTTACAAAAAGAATGCCTTACATGACCCCATCAAAAACTTCACCCACTCCATTATGGGTTGTACACCATCACCAAGGCCATGGGGGATAATGCTTTTGAGCTCAACATTCCTCATTTCCTTGTCCTACAACCAGTGTTCAATGTGGATCTCCTTCGCCCTTATTTCCCACCATTATTTAAAACCTCAAACGTAATAGAGAAACTAACACAAACAAAGCTCAACCCTGACTTCTTACAAAAGGAATATAGTGATCATATTGTGGACACATAGATCATGGTCACTCAACAACAAAGGATCCAACTTTATCAAGTGGTCAAAGCAGGGCAACTCCTGCACCAAGGCAAGTGGCTCACTTGGGGAAAAACTCAACAAAAATTTCCTCATATGATGGGGGAAATCAATGAAATGGATACCATTTATTCCTAAGGAGGGAGGATTGATCCAGGTGGATATTGATGGCCACCCACATTTTCCAACTGGCTCAAAATAGTTTTCTGACATTTTACTGTTTTTAGCAGTTTTAACTTCCAGGGCCATTTTGAGGGCCTAAATGAAGGTTTTTTGGGACTGATATTAATTATGATAGGTAAATGAATCATTAGTCCCCCAAAATTAATCTCCTCAATGTTACCTTTCCAACGGGCTATCATACTCCTAAAACAGAGATCGTATGTGAAAGTTACGACCCCGGGAAGTCGATGTACTAACTTACCCAAACGGGGCCCACATGAATTTTGGTGGTTCATCTCCTAGGGTTAGGTTTTTGGATGTATAGGGATTTTTGCATTCCCATTTATTGTAAAAATGCCTTCAGAGCATGATTGTAATCATCTTCTTGTGAATGAGTGAAACCGTCACATCTCTTCTCAGAGATAAGCTACCACCATTCCAACAAGCTTGTTTCCACTGCATTTTACAGTTTCAACTTATTTCCTTATTGAATAGAAAATCAGTTTTATTGTATCTCTGTTATTTTGTGTTAATAACTTATTAATAATATGTATTCATTTTGTTCTGCTCTTAAAATATGGATCATTGATGTCAACAGTCGATGTCTTTGATGTGATGATAAGTTGGTATGACGAATTGTCACTAATATCAATAGTATAATAGTTAGCATATAATGACTGATATCAAACAATTGGACAATATGCAGAGATAAAGGCTCAGGAGGGTTAGCAAATGAAGATCAAATATCATAAGAGATGGCATGGTGAATCTTAGAAGAATTGTTGGGGGATTAGTCACTGATCATATCAATTCAAGACCATTGATGCGCAATCGTTAGATCAACAGAAGCGATGAATTGCGGAGAGCGAAAGAAAAATAAAAACTACTCATTGGTTACAATCCCACAATCAGTCTATATCGTTAGATCTCATAAAATCAAATATCGAAGACCTTGGTTAATCCAACAAACGATCAAATTAAGTCGGATTAATTCGTGACCGTCAGATGCACAATTGCCAAATCTATGATAGGGATAGATTACAAAGAGTGAAAGGAGAATTAAACACTGTGATATTTCCAATCCCGCAATTAGTCAGGACCATCATATCTTATAGATTCAATGATCAAGGACTGTGGTTGAATCACCAACAAACACACAACTTCAATTTGTGAAGCTCAGGTGACGAGTTAAATGACTCGCAAGTTATGGTTCCACAATCATCCTTGATTGTTGATATGCTTTGAGTGTCTTCACAATCATTGGATCATTTTAAGTGGAAGGATAGGATAAGTAGGGAAAAAGGTTTGAGAATTCGAATACCTGAATTTCATCAACCGTCGAATCAAATAAAGTGGAAGGATAGGATAAGAAAAGTTGGAAGGTCGTTGGATTTAAACCAAGACAAAGAAACATCGCCTACAAATCAATTCATTGACAAATATCTTGATCAAATGAACATCATTCACTTTGGTTTTAAATATGTGAGGAGGTTATGCTCCAAAAAAATCTCACTTCAAGAATTTTCAGTTTGAGATTTGAAATTCCCAAAGCCCGGAGAACCGGAGAGCCGAAATAAATTCTCGACTATCAAATCATCTGAGGTAAGCCTCAACCATGTGATTCAAGAGGAAACATGGAATAGTCATATAATGACAAGTGTCAAGTAAAAATTTACATTTTAGGTACATGAAAATCAAGAGTTAGAGTGACATGTGGAAGACACTAGGATCGTGCCATGTCATCAAGTGACATAAGCAAGTTACGTCACTCCGAGAGTTTTAGTTCGGGAGTTTCACCACCAGCAAATGCCCTAAGTCCCGAAGTCCTGAATGTCAAAATCTTAAAGTGGACATGAGTCGTTCGATATGAAATATCACTTTAGGTGTATTCTCAACCATTGATCATAATACAATGGAAGGATAGCGTAAGTTGAAATAGATGAAGTCCCGAAGTAAATGGTAGCCATCCATATAAATGCCTGATTAAGTTCTAACCATCATATTAAAGTAGTAAAATGATATATATATAAGGATCGAATCTGACCATTGATCTAGTTCTGTGAAGTAAATGTGAACCATCTGATCTATTCAGCGAAATCCCCTCCAGGAGATTTGACATGTTACAAATACTGAAGTCCTAAAGTTTCGACAGTCATCCATCATCGTGAAATTAAATAGTGACCGTTGATTCTAATAAAGCGCTCAAGCGCTCGTTTGGCCTAACATCTGGTTACCACCATTGGTCATATGATATAAGATATTTAAAAAGAAAAACATAATATGTCACTAAAGTTGATAAGCCCATGGTTTTGCGTTATCAGTCACATGTAATGGTTCGAAGGAAGCACCTCAACAAAACTTTGTTTCCTAAAATATTTGCAGAGATTAGGGATCAAGTTAATAAGATGAAATTGATCCATATCTGTGATAAATTTATGAAAAGCCTTCACGGTAAAATAAATAAACAACAATTATGATTAAGTTAATTGAAGAGGTGAGATGGTCCAAACAAAGGGATACAAGGGTTCACACTCACTCCGTTTTGAAGAATATATAAACGAGAAAGAGTGGTGAGAAGAAAGTGTCTCTGAAGTGAGAATCATAAGATATATTAAATCACAAAAGAAAAAAAGATGCGGTAAAGACTTGATACAATTTTTTTTCCAAATTCAGAAAATAAGGGTGGTTGGGTGGTGCAAGGGTAGGTTGGTGCCTGTAGAGGGAGTTGGTGCTTCCTTGTCAGTTGTAGATGACTAAACAGGCAGTCATAGCCTCCTACCAGTTGATGATAGTGAAAAAGGGCATGGGTGCATCCCTTTTAGTTGGTTCTAATCGAAAAGGAAGAATATCTTCCTTCTATGTAACATGTAAAACAAATTTTGTAGTTAATAGAAAAGCGTTTTTGGTTTTTCCTAATTGGGTTCCACGATAAAATATTGTGTCAAAATTCTATTTGCATAAATAAAAGAAAATTTATAAAATTATTGTGTCATTGATTCACCCCCCTCCTTCTCTCAGTGACAGGATCAGATCCTTTAGATATTTCTAATGGTGTAAATTGTTCGTCAAACATATATTTTATGAGCAAGTTACAGGATAAAGAGTGGAGGGTAAATTTTAAGACCAAGCTAACTTCAAAGAGCCATAACTTTCTTCTCCATAATTATATTTAGTCACAGAAGAATTCGATGGAAATCTATTGAGCCATAGAACACATTTCTGGAGATGAATTAAAATTACGGGTATGTTAAAAATGTTTAAGATGGCGCATAAGGTACCTGTAGCATTCCATACCAAAAACACTAATTGGCCTAAAACTTCAGCAGGTTGTAACTAGCATCCCAGAACCTAGAAAGACGTGAAACTTGGAAAGAATGTACAAAATATTATATGAAAAACCCAATTGAGATCCTACCAAAAATCCAATGGAGTAGGTGCAAAAATGCATAATTACAATGCAGATTTGCACCAAGTTGAAGTGTGAACATAATAATTAATTGACAATTTTCAAATAACCATAATTGTTTGTTGAAGACTTTGAATTGAGCATGGAAGAAGGTGTTGGAAAGGTCTTGGACATTAGAATATAAATATACACTCAAAAAAATGATCTAGGTAGTCAATTTTTTAGGAAATCATAAGAAATAATTCTCATGCATTATTGAACCAGAATTGTACATAATTTCATGAATTTGTTAAATTATTTAGCCTAACAAGTTTTGTTGGCTACACATTTTACAGAGTTAACAACAATTATATTAGAACATGATCAACACATATTTCAAAATCATGGAAGATACATAGGGGGATTAGATCCATGAAGATGATATCAGAGGGATGTATGCCAATATGGGTAATGAAGGTACTAATTCAAATGGACATGGAGAAGGAAAGGAAGAAAGCATAAACTTGGTAGAGAACATTAAAATTTTGCAAAAGGACATCTAAATTTATAAATATGATAATGAGAGGATTATGAAAGCCAAGGACAAACATGAGGGCTTCAACATAAAGTTAATGTAGAGGTTGGACATAATAGAAAAGAAGATCGATAACAAGAAAGGCTCAAGAAAATCAGGAAGTCACGGGTCTCATGATGAGACGAGAAGAACAAAAAGTGTTGACAAACATCACCATCATTCCCCAAGGAATTCCACTAGGAGAGCACACAGTACTTCAAGTCCATCCCCTTTCAGGAAGCATAAAAGGAGGTCTGGGGTGGATGCTCTACAAGAATAAATGAACAAAATCAAGCCTCCTGTATTTGATCGTGAGAACAAGAAGGATAAGGATGGAAAGACATGGTTTCTAGGCATGATGAAGTATTTTCAATTGCATAATTACTCTTCATGCGTAGAAGGAAGAATTTCCATATGTCATCTCAAGGGAAAGGTATCCATGCCGTGGGACCAATTTGTGTAGGTGCAACACATTGATGAGAAAAATGTTAGATATCATTTTCAGGATTAACTGTGTAGTGTAAGTCATTAATCTATGACTCATATCCATGAGTATTAGTCACAACTGACCAATAATTCTCATGATTTGAATAGTCCACTTAGAACTCATTGCATCGAGTGATTATCATGAGGGTGAAGAAATGGGATTGAAACCAATGAAATGAATCACATAGAATCAATCATCGCTTTCAGGGATTGCACCCGGTAACCAGGACTTCCCAGGTGGTCACCCATCCCAAGACGCCTCTGGATCAAGCACGCTAAACTATGGAGTTTTCACCATAATCAATACCACTTATCTTTCTACCCCATTTGAAAAACCTTAGAAAGTATTGTGCCTTATGAAATATTCAGTTAGATCTCCCTTCACTCTTATTATTTAAGCATAGAGGGCCTTCTGCAGTGCAACAAATTAGATATCATTTTTGGGATTAACTACATAGTGTAAGTCATTAATATATTACCCATATCCATGAATATTAGTCACAACTGGAAAATAATTCTCATGATTTGAATATTCCACTTAACACTCATTGCATCAAGTGATGCTCATAGGGGTGAAGAAATGGGAAGTATTGGGATGGGTGACCACCAAGGAAGTCCTGGTTACCTGGCGCAAGCACCGGAAGTGATGATTGATGCTATGTGATTCATTTCATTGTTTTCAATCCCATTTCATCACCCCTGTGAGCATCACTAGATGCAATGAGTGCTAATTGGACTATTCAAATCATGAGAAATATTGGTAAGTTGTGACTAACACTCATGGATATGGGTCATAGATTAATGACTTACACTATGCAGCTAATCCTGAAAATGATATCTAATATGTTGCAGTGCAAAATCCCATCTATGCTTAAATAATAAGAGTGAAGGGAGCTCTAGTTGGTTAGTTCATAAGGCACAATACTTGCCAAGGTTTTGCAAATGGGGTAGCAAGCTAAGTGGGATTGATTGTGGGGAAAACTCCACAGTGAAGTGCGCTTGAGCCAGAGGCGTATTGGGATGGGTGACCACCTGGGAAGTCCTGGTTACCGGGTGCAAGCCATGAAAGTAATGACTGATTCTATGAGATTCATTTCGCTGGTTTCAATCCCATTTCTTCACCCCTTTGAGCATCGCCCGATGCAATGAGTGCTAAGTGTTGTGTAAGTCTATTTATCAATGAAAACTGCAACTAAGTTCAAGAGGTTGCCTCATACTGTCATTATTGTTTGAATCAGATCCACATGGACTTCAAAAATATGTTTCTTATAGAAATATGTTAAATCTTTCCAATTTCATTCCTCCTTTAATCACCATTTAGGTTGCAACTGTAATGGTTCCTTTCCCCAAAAATGCAAAATTGTGAGTTTCCTCCCTTCATATTTGTGCTACTTCTGTAAGTAGCTCTAGTCTTCTTTTTTATTCATCATTCAATTTAATATTTTTCTTTATATTTCTATTCTCCTTCCTCAATGTTAGGTTTTTCACCTTCAAATTCCCCACTTCCCTAAACAAGGTTGCATTTCTCTTCAATTTTGATTGAGCATTAAAATGGGTTGCACATGCATTATCTATCATTGGTTTGCATTCCTTGAAATGATTCATGATCCTTTCCTATGATATTACATTTTATTCCTTGATTTTTCATAACTGAATGAATATCTCTGCAAAATGGATGTGAATTTTTAGAAGGTGGAGAAGTGCTCAAAACCCAACAGGTAAGTTTGCACAACAAACTAGCAGAGCTAGGGTTTTCTCAAAATAGTATAAAAAACCTTGACTGAGTGAGAGGGAGGCTACCTAGAAAGTTATCAATGCATGGGTAATCATACTTTAAAGGTGGTTTATCATAGCTGGTGAGTGGATATGAGATGAGAAGTGGGGACATCTGCATTGGGATTTGTGTAGCGAGGAACGAATAACAATAATTCCGTAGCACTAAATTCTTCACAATAGTTGTGTATCTTGAAACATGGTTTGCATAGCAAGGGTTCTTCAAGCTTTCTCTAGAGGGAAGAAGCCATCTTGTAGGTATAGAATGCATGCATAGGGATGAAATATGATGGAGAAGGGTGTAGGATTTGATATGGATAGGTTTTGAGAGAGAATAGTACCCGTTTGAAGTGAAAAGACCCTCCATATCATTTAAGTGGCATTCACAATGCACCCAACTTTTGATTCTTCCAAGGTACATATGACATAAAGAACCATCAAGAACTTGCATTAACTTCATTACATGTGATCATGCTAATTAACATGCTTTGACAAGAACTCCCTCCTAAACTTATGACCTAATTATGACATATCATTTCCCTCATATGAAGTCATTTTAGACTCAAAACAAGGACCCTTCCAAAATATTTCATGATGACAAACCACCCATGGAACTTCGAATGACTCCTTCACCTTCATAATATATCATGACATATACAAACCATTGACTTAGAATTGTGATTTTGACTCTTATTATGACATGCATCTTATCCTTCATTTGATCAATTACCTAAGGCCTTTGAATCACCCCATGAAATAGAAAACACACACATACACACACACCGAGAATCAGTTAGGAAAGCCTTGGTCTTCCCAATACCAAGGTATGACTTTAAAAACTCCGAACAAATTCCCAACTTTACTCAAAAATAAAGATGCTAACACCTCATGTGAAAGCCTACACTTTGACATGTAACTTTTTGTTTTCTCTTTCTTCTTACACCTTTTCGATTGGCTTCTTTTTCCTCGAGGACTTCCCTTCTCGAATCTGGTGGTTCCCCATTTTTAAACATAAGAATTGGATTCCAAAAACCCACCAAAAATTTGTCTTTGTATTATGTAATAAGGCACAACCAAGTGGAGAAATTTGTTTTTGTATTACAAATGAAGACACATCTAATAATTCCAATTCCAATTCCAATTTCACTTGGAAAAATTTGTCTTCCAATTCCAAGAAGACACAAGAAGATACAAACAATAGTTCCAATTGCACTTGGAAAAAATTGTCTTCCAAGTCCAAGAAGAAACAAGAAGATACAAAAAACAATTCCAATCGCACTTTCACATATTTGTCTTCCAATTCCAAGAAGACACAAGAATATACAAACAACAATTCCAATTGCACTTGGACAAATTTGTCTTCCAATTACAAGAAGACACAATTACATACAAACAACAATTCCAATTACACTTGATAAATTTGTCTTCCAAATTTTCTTGCAATGGTTTGTCAATACCACAAAAGTATTTATCAATCTAACAAGAACAGTAAAAAAATTAAACATGTCTGTGTAGGATTATTTTGTCTGAAGTTGTCACATTTTTTCTCGACCATGAGATAGATGAGGTGGGGTGTGCTTGGCACCAAAAAATGATCAGCATGAACACGCACACAATAAAGCATGTGCACATTCTAGGAATGTGCACATGATCTCGCTGAGCATAAATGACTAACTCAATCAAGTCATAGGAGCATGTGCACGCTCTTAATGCAATAGGTATAGCATTTAATATCCACCAAACCTTTTTATGAATAAAATTGTATAGCGGGATAGAGACAACTAAGGATTAAGGGGTTAGGATTCAAAGCATTGTCCAGGATAAAGAAATGGTTATAGCACCAAGATTTGTGATCCAAGTGGATATCGGTGTCCACCCACCTTTTCAAATTGGCTCAAAATAGTTTTCTGGAAATTTTGGCAATTTACTATTTTTAGCAGTTTTAAACTTATGGGGCCAGTTTGAGGGCCTAAATGAGATTTTTTCATGATTTAGCACCTCAATGATACTTATAGGCTCTCATTGATCCCCCTAAATGAATATCTTCATCAATACCTTTCCAACGAGCTATCGTTCTCCCTAAACGAAGATCGTATGCAAAAGTTATGACCCTGGGAAGTTAATGTACTAACTTACCCCAACGGGGCCCACATGACTTTTGGTGCTTCATCTCCTAGGGTTAGGTTTTTGGATGTCTAGGGTTTTGGAATTCATATTTATTGTAAAAATGCCTTCAAATCCTCATTGTACTCATCTTCTTGTGAATGAGAATAGCGAAATGAAACCACATATTTATAATTTTAACATATAGACACAATGAACAATAATAGAGATACAGTAAAACTTAACTTCTTTAAATAAGAAATATGTTGAAAACTATAAAATGCAGACTGAAGACACACTTTCTAGAATGGTGGTAGCTTATCTCTGAGAAGATATGTGATGGGGGAACTCAACAAAATGGATACCATTGCTTCCTAAGGAGGGAGGATTGATCCAGGTGGATATTGGTGGCCACCCACCTTTTCCAATTGGCTCGAAACAATTTTCTGGCAATTTTGGAAATTTACTATTTTTAGCAGTTTTAAACTTATGGGGCCAGTTTGAGGGCCCAAATGATGTTTTTCATGATAGAGAACCTCAATCATAGGAAAAGTCTCTTATTTACCCCCCTAAATTAATCTCTGCATCAATACCTTTCCAATTAGCTATCACGCGCTCTAAATGGAGATCGTATGCAAAAGTTACGACCTCGAGAAGTTAATGTACTAACTTACCCCAACATGGTCCACATGAATTTTGGTTCTTCATCTCCTTGGGTTAGGATTTTGGATGTCTAGGGTTTTTTCATTCATCTTTATTATAAAAATTCCTTCAGAGCCTCATTTTACTCATCTTCTTACGAATGAGCATAGTCGTCACATATTTTCTCAGAGATAAGCTGCCACCATTCTAGAAAGCTTGTTTTCAATCTACGTTTTATAGTTTTCAGCATATTTCTTATTTATAGAAGTCAAGTTTTACTATATCTCTATTATTGTTCATTGTGTCTCTGTGTTAATATTATAAATCTGTGGTTTCATTTTGTTCTTCTCATTCACAAGAATATGAGTACAATGAGGATATGAAGGCCTTTTTACAATAAATATGAATGAAAAGATGCCACCATTTTCATTTTGTATTTTACACTTTTCAACATATTTATTATTTAATAGAAGTCCATTTTTACTATATCTTTGTTATTGTTCATTATGGCTCTATGTTAACATTATAAATCTGTGCTTTCATTTTTTTCTGCTCATAAATATGCATCATTGTGGGTGATTTGAGTGCAAGGGTTGTACAAAAGGTATATGCATAGTGCACTCAGGGCTTGAGTTAAGTTGGGGTTAATGATTGAGTATAATTTATTTCTAGGATTAGATGGATCTTGGGGGGTCCATGTCATTGTCTACATTGAGCTCTAGGTCAACATCCAAATCTAGATCTAGCTCTGTGTGGTGTTATAGGTCATGGTCCACATCAAGCTCTAAGTTTGGTGACAAGATATTTGGAGGAATGGAACCTATTGAAATGGACATTATGATTGTTTCTAAGCT
>JZKD02S1795071.1:537912-581819 GCA_000966675.3 Picea glauca | reverse complement strand
GAGGAAGAGATAGGTAGACAAAGTGGGGAGGTAGAGAATGAGAGAGTGAGAGTATGGGGGTTTTATGTCATGGTCTATGGAAATATCCAGGTCAATGTCTAACTCTAGATCTAGCTCTATGTTGTGCTCTAGGTCATGGGGGGATATAGTGAGAGAGAGAGATTTAGAGGAAGAGTGGAAAAATAGGGGGGTATAGAGATAGGGGTGTCTAGGTGATGGTGTAAGTATATTTAATGGTTTAGGTCATATTCATGTTCATATAAGTACTTGTATAAGTAAGAGGGAAAGGATGGAGGTAGAGAGAGGTACATAAGGGATGGAAGTAAAGAGTGAGTGTGTTAAAGTGTCAGAGGAAGAGAGAGGAAGACATAGAGGGCAGATATAAAATGTGTGTGTGAGAGTGTGGTAGGGAAACAAAGGAATATATAGAGGGGGCATACAAAGTGTTTGTGTGAGAGTGTGGGAGGGGGAGAGAGGAAGACAAAGAGGGGAGGTAGAGAGTGAGTATGTTAGTTTGTGGGAGGGAGAGAGAGGAAGACATATATAGGAGGTAGAAAGAGTGTGTGGGAGGGAGAGAGAGAAAGGAATAATAAGACAATAGAGAGTGTGAGAGGGAGAGAGAGGAAAACAAAGAGGGGGGTAGAGAGAGAGGTAAATTGATCCAAAAAGGATCCAGAGAAGACTAAGGATAACTCAGAATTCACAGAAGAAACTCAGGAAGCTTAGAATGGCCTCAGTAGACAGAGAAAGGGAAAAAAATCAAAGTCCTCAAAACTTAGTGAAATTAGCATCATCATGAAGAGTGCGTTGGAAGATTTCCAGCGACATAAACGACTAGTTGAACAGAGTTACAGATCTAAAGATATTCACGGTCAAAGTTTTGGTCAACCTAGCCTAGTCAACAAGGATGAGTCTGTTAGAAAACTAAGTGGGGGAGGGGGGTGAATCGGTTGTTACCGAGCTTAAACAATTATGTTTATTTTAAAATATTTGCAGAGAACTGAATGACAATCACAATAATGCAGGGAAGTAAGCAATAGAACATTCGACATCATTCACACATATGAAATATACAGAGACAAACATTTCCTGAGGAAACCCATAAAGGGTAAAAACCTCTTCTTATTTATATGATAAGTAAACGTTACATTATATACATTATCATACTTATGAGCACCAACTCATAATGAGGCTACAACCTCTGTTTTGCAAGCTACAACTTGCTGAGAGCACCAACTCTCTGTTTTCTCTAGCACCTACTAGAAGGAAGCACCAACTCCCTAGTTTCTCTAGCACCCACTAGAAGGAAGCACCAACTCCCTGGTTTCTCTAACACCCACTAGAAGGAAGCACCAACTCCCTGGTTTCTCTAAAACCCACTAGAAGGAAGTAACAACTCCCTAAGTATTCCAGCACCAACTTCCAGTCACACAGGTGCCAACCTATATAACAGAGAACAATAGTTCTCCCTTGCACCACCCTGCCACCCTAGTTTCTCTGGTTCGAACCAGATGGAAGCTACAATTCCCTCTATTCAAGCACCCACTTGAACCTCTGAGGACAACAATCCTCCCTAGCACCTCCCTACCACCCTGAAATATAAATCTTTTCCACTGAAACTTATTACAGTGATATAATGTTCATCAATGGCTTATCAGTCTCATCACTATTCTGCTACACTACTCTACTCTCCTGTATCAGTGTCTCTCTACCTACATCTTTTTGTGCTTTCTGATCTTCTGCTCTTCTCTACAAGTGCACCTCAACCTTCTTTTACTATCTCAGCTATGCATCTTTGTTCTTTGCTTCTACTACACTTTATGCTTTGCATCTTATTTTGATTATCTGAATGACGCCTCTTCTGTGTATTTTAGCTCATGCCCACAACATCCATTTCCCCGTGTGTGATTCCTCTCTACCACAACAACCATCTATTCTTTGTTCTGCATTCTTATAGTCTCTGTGCACCTTGTGCATGCCATATGCACAATGCTTCTGCATGCTCTTCATGTCGAGTGCTCTGCCTGATCATCATTGCAACTCTTCAGCTTTTTTGGTTGTTAAACCCATGTGTCCATCATCGCTAGGTGTTATGCTAATATTCCTTAGCCTGTCTAGTAGTCGAGACTCTTTGTCTTCTCTGTCACATTCAAGCTCAACCTCTCTGTTGCAGTTACAGGCTACAATGCTCTTCCATCTGTCAATCACCTCTATGAACAATATTCATTCCACTTGCAGATTCCTTGAGACTCTTCAGCTTCTCTGGTGATCAGCCTGAAGTCTCTTCGAGTCCTCTAGTAGAAACAATCAGTCGTTTCTAGAAGTTACACTATGAACCTCCAAAAACTGCATCAGCAACTAAATCGCCACTTATCGATTAATTGAGAAGAGTAATAGTAGCCCTTTGATCATATTTCTGAATAACCTGTACTGTTGGATCACAAATGATGGGTCTCGCGCTTATTTCACCATTTCTTAATTCGACATTTCGACATTTCGACATTCCTGTGGTGAGGAATCTCATCTCTCCAAGTCACGATCTCTGAAATGGAGATTAGCTTTGTGCTACCTCCTCCCTTGAGCCTTCGTCGATGTGACCATAGGTTATGACCAGGGGATTCTCTGATGAATCATCTCGACTCTCCATGTCCCAACCTCCTAAATGGAGCTTGTCTCTTCGAGCTCTTCTCTACAACTCTTTGAGGATGCGACCATTGGTGGTGACCAAACACTTATGCATACAGCGCTTTCACAATTTCGCATTTTGGCACTTTGGGACTCTTGTGCTAAAGAGTCTTGATTCTTGACTCCTCCAACTCTTGGCATCCAAAACTCCAGTTGATGTGCCTGTTTCAGGATTTTTGGCGTTTCGCATTTTGGCACTTCAGGACTCCTGTGATGAAGAGTCTCGAATCTTGACTCATCCAACTCTTAGTATCCAAAACTCCAGTTGATGTGCCTGTTTCAGGATTTTCAGCGTTTCGCATTTCGGCACTTTGGAACTCCTTTGATGAAGAGTCTCGACTCTTGACTCCTCCAACTCCCGGTATCTGAAACTCCACTTGATGTGCCTATTTCAGGATTTTCGGTGTTTTAGATTTCGACACTTCGGGACTCTTGTGATGAAGAGTCTCAACTCTTGACTCCTCCAACTCCTGGTATCCAAAAATCCGTTTGATGTGCCTGTTTCGAGATTTTCGGCATTTCACATTTCGACACTTTGGGACTCCTGTGATGAAAAGTATTGAATATTGACTCCTCCAACTCCCAGTATCCGAAACTCTGGTTAATGTTCCTATTTTGGGATTTTCGACATTTCACATTTTGACACTTCGGGACTCCTATGATGAAGAGTCTCGACTCTTGACTCCTCCAACTCCCGGTATCTGAAACTCTGGTTAATGTGACTATTTCAAGATTTCGGGGTGTCGCATTTCGCAAGTTCCTTCCATGGGTTTCTTCCTTGACTTCTCTAGTTCTCGGTATCCAAAAATATGAAATGGAGTCTTTGTTTCTAATAACCGAAATGGAATTTATCTTCTGATATTGCCATGCAATCATCGTTGTGCTGCTGGTCATGATCTTTTCCATCAATGACAAACATGCATACTCTGCACTTTGCGTGCACCTCTGCACTATCTCTTCTGGTATTCATGATCTTTCTCTGTTGCATCTTCCCAAAATACTTCTGGTGCCCACCTAGCACATTATACCTGTACTCAAGCCATCATCATTGTTGTACTTGCCTTCAATGACAAGCATACGCTGCCTGTAAAACATGTCAACAATCTCCCCCTTTGGCATTGATAGCAACAAAGGCACCCGGACCTATTCTTTTCTCCCCCTTTGACATCAATGTCAAAGAAAACATGCTCCCCCTGAGCTGTTGCAGTATTTTTCCGATGTATCAGATATTCAATCAATACAAACTCCTCCTAACAGGATGGACTCTCTTTGGTGTGAGACGAGATGACACCCAACTTCTGTTGGAGATATTCAAATGGTGTCTTGGATAGGGGTTTAGTAAATATGTTTTCTATTTGTTCTATGGTTGGAATGTAATGGGCTTGAAAAATCTGATTGGTGACCTGCTCTCTCAGAAAATGGTATTTTATGGGAATATGCTTGGTATTGGAGTGGAATACAGGATTCTTGGACACACTGATGGCACTAGTGTTATCACAATGAATTGGGATCGGTGTAGCATATTTTACCTCCAAGTCTGCAAGTGTCTGAATCATCCATAATGCCTAAGTGCAATAGGTAGCAACAGTAATGTACTCTACCTCTGTAGTTGATAAAGAAATGGAACCTTGTTTTTTAATCGACCATGCTACTAGAGAATCTCCTAAGAAGAACACACCTCCACTCATGCTTTTCCTTTCATCCATGCAGTTAGCCCAATCAACATCTGAGTAGATTGATAATTGAAAATTCTAATTCTTAGGATACCATAGCCCATAGTTCATTGTTTCTTTCAAATATATGAATATCCTTTTGATAGCTAGCAAGTGACTCTGTTTAGGTGCATACTGATATCTTCCTACCATTCAAACAACATGCATTGTGTTTGGGCGAGATGCTGTGATGTATAGTAGGCTGCCTACCATTGAACTATATGAACTTTGATCAACATCAGGTGAGTCATCATCCTTGCTTAATTTTCATCCAATAACCATGGGTGTGCCCACAGGTTTAGAATCTTCCATTTGAGACCTTTTCAACATTTCTCTTAGATTTTTTTCTTGAGAAATGAACATCCCTTCAGACCTTTGAGTACTTTGCAGATCGACAAAAAATGGTAGTTCACCTATCATAGACATTTCAAACTCAGACTCCATGGAAGAAACAAACCATTGTACCAATGAATCCTTATTACATCCGAAGATGATGTCATCTACATAGACCAACACGATGAGAAAATAATTATCCTCTATTTTGATATATAGATTGTTGTCAATTGTTCCTCTCTTGAACCCTTTGTCTTTGAGATACATATCCAGTATATGATACCAGGCACAAGGGGCTTGTTTTAACCCATATAAAGATTTCTTCAGCTTGCATACTAAGTCAGGGTTATCAGACAGTTCAAAACCCTCTGGTTGTTCCATATAGAATTCTTCATTTAAATATCCATTTAGAAAAGCTAACTTGACATCCATTTGATAGACTTTAAACCTTTTATGACAAGCATAGGCAGGAAATATTCTGATAGCTTCTAATCTTGCTATGGGTGCAAATGTTTCATCAAAATCCAATCCTTCTATTTGAGCATAGCCTTTACAGACCAATCTTTCTTTGTTCCTAACAACTTGTCCATGCTCATTCAACTTATTCTTAAAGATCCATTTGGAACCAATGATATTTTTACCTTCAGGTCTATGAACCATCTCCCACGTATTGTTTTTCTCAATCTGATCAAGTTCATCATTCATTGCTTTAACCCAATGGTCATCTTTGCTAGCTTCATTAAAATTCTTGGGTTCCAGCATGGATATGAAAGCTATATGTGATTTTTTGGTGTTTTTGATTATCTTTCTCCTGGTTTTTACACCTTTGTCTTTTTCACCAATTATCTGACTTGCAGGATTATTCTTTTGAGTGATTCTGGAGGAGGAATTTGAAGTTGTCTGTTGATTTGAGTCTATCTGAGTATCTGTGTCTTCATTTGATTCAGAGTCTTCATTTTCTAATTCTTGGACCTGTTCATCTTCAGCTTCAGTTGTGTCCTCTGTAGAAGACTCATTATTGTACACCTCTCTTGCTGGGATTCCTTCATCAACTTTTACATCAATACAATCAACCATTTTATGCAGCCTCTTATTATAGCACTTGTATCCTTTACTGTTTGTAGCATACCCTAAGAAGATACCTTCATCAGCCCTATCATCATATTTTCCAAGGTTCTCATCATTATTCTTTATGTAACATTTACTCCCAAAGACTTTGAAGTGTTTGATTGAAGCAGATCTCCCATACCATAGTTCATAAGGTGTCTTGTCACTTTGTGGTCTGAGGTGGGCTTTGTTAAGAACATGGAATACTGTGTGTATTTCATCTACCCAGTAGGTTTGACCAATGTTCTTCTCATTTTTCATTGATCTGGCCATTTGCTGCATTGTTCTGTTTTGCCTCTCAACTACTCCATTTTGTTGTTGAGTTCTTGGGATTGTGTATTCTCTCTTGATCCCATGCTTATCACAGAATTCCTTGAAATCACTTGACATAAATTCTCCTCCTCTGTCTGATCTTACTGCATTTAACCTCTTGCCTATTTGATTCTTAGTTAAAGCCTTAAAAATTTTAAACTTCTCAAATGCTTCAGCTTTTTCCTTGAGAAAGGAAACCCAAGTAATTCTGGAGTAATCATCAATAATCAGCATGAAGTAGTTTTCTTTCCCCGTGCCTTCCTGTCTTGATGGTCCACATAAATCCATATGAACTAGTTGGAGTGGTTTCTCTGTCAAAGTAGAGCTCTTGGACTTAAACCATGTCCTGGTTAGCTTTCTTACTTGGCAGGGTTTACACATAGAATCTTGGGGCATTGATATTCTCGGAAGATCTTTTACTGCCTCAAGATTTTTTATCTTGATTAAGTGGTAAAAGTTTAGATGTCCAAGTCTCCTATGCCATAACCAGCTTTCATCATGTTTTCTTAGATGACACTCTTCTTTATCTTCTTTCAGCACATATACATTATTTTTTTTCCTTATTCCTTTGGCCACCACTTGTCCTCAGTTTACAGACTTTATCTTGCAATCTTTGGACGTGAACATCACTTCACATCCTCTATCACACATTTGACTTACACTGAGAAGATTATGTTTCAGCCCATCTACAAGAAGAACATCTTGGGCTTTTCCTTTTCCATTACTTAAACTCACCATCCCTTTACCCTTTATTTTACCTAGAGCATCATTTCCAAAGGTTATGTTTCCTTATTTTCTTTCACTTAGAGATACAAACTTATCTTTGTCTCCCGTCATATGTTTGGAGCATCCACTGTCTATATACCAAGGGTTCATTTGTCTTTGAGCTGACAACACTAATCCACACTTGTCACTTTCTTTCTTCTTCCAAACCTTGACATTTTCAGCAGGGGAATTCAAATCTGGTTCATAGTTCCTTAAGCGACAGTCAACATATTTATGTCCATAGTTATGACAGATGTAACACTCTGGTTCGTTGAATAAAGGATCATAACAATTGTTATGCTTAACTTGTCTCCTTTTCGCATCCATCAAGTGATTTTCAATCTGTGGTGGTTTGTTACTTGGCTGTCTCATTCTTTGTTGTGGCAGATATCTATACCTTGAATGTCTTGATTACTCATAATTTAATTTTAAAGAACAATTTACAACTTTATGACCAAAGTTAGAAAAAAAGAAACAATATCCATAGAAAAAATGATGGTACCTGGAAAAAGTCTTTCTTCTTTGAGGAGGTCGATTTCTTTCATGCCGATAATTTCTCTGATCTACAGATTCAGTTCTGGTACTTTTTCTTTCATTCCTTCTTGGTGGCTGATTTTCTTTCTTTGTTTCTACAAAGTGACTGCTTTCAATGTTTGAGGATTTGACAAAATTGATAGGTTCTTTGTTTCTTGGCTGACCACTACTTGATCCCTCTTCATAACCCAAACTAGTTTTCAGCTTTGGATTCCTTTGCCGATTCAGAATGGTGGCTAATCCTTCTGAGGCTTTGATACTTGACAGATTCTGATGATACAAGGCTTGAAACCTCTCCAACTCTTTCCTAGTTTTTACTACTTCTTCTTCCACAACTTTACATCTTGCCTTCATTTCTGATAACTGTTGTTTTAGAATGTCCTTGATTTTCTTTGCCTCCTCTAATTCCACTTTTAGCAGGGCAAAGTCTTCATCAGGTTGTTTACTATCTTTCTCGAACTGTATCAACAATTGTTTTTTCTTTCTGTTCTTAATTATGATTTTGTCAATCTCTTCCAGTGCACTGATCAGTTCTCCTTCCATATCAACCACAAATTCTTCTTCATTAGCCTCACTTCCCGTGCTTTTATTATCATAGTCCTCTTTGGCCATAAGTATGAATTCATTTAGTTTATCTTCAATAGAGGAGTCATTGTCTTAATCATCTGAAGGATCATCATCATTGTTTACACAAAGACTTTTCTTCTTAAAATTATTCTCTTTAAATAAATTTTTGTGCTTGTGCTTCTCCTCATCATCACATGTCTGATCATTTCTTTTGCAAGGACATTTATTTGCAAAATGACCTATCTTACCATAGTTGAAACATTTGAAAGACAGTTTACCTTTGTATTTTCTTGATCCCTTCTTCAGTCTCTTCACAAATTTGCTTCAATTTCATCAGGCTTAGAATCCTCATTCTTGTCTTCCTTAAATGATGCTTCTCTAGAGGTGGGTTTATCTTTAACTATTCTCATTTCATATGCAATTAATGTTCCTAGAAGTTGATTAAACTCCAAGGTTTTTAGATCATTAATTTCTTCTATAGAAGAGACCTTCGGGTTGAACCTATCTGGTAGAGATCTCAAAATTTTCTGAACTAAAGAAGGTTCCTCAATTTTTTCCCCAAGTGCTTTCATTGCATTTACCAGTTCTTCAACTCTCAGAAAGTATTTTCCAATAGTTTCATCTTCTTTCATATTCAACTGTTCAAACTGTACTCTATAGGTTTGAATCTTGGCATCCTTTACCTTCTCATTATCTTCATAACTGCTAATGAGTTTGTCCCACATTTCTTTGGCAGTTCCTAGGTGCATAACTTTTACGAATTCTGCTTCTACAAGCCCACTCAAGATAGCATTCACAGCCTCAGCATTGAAGCTAAATTCTAGCTTGTCATCCTTATTAGCTACTACAAGTGGCTTTACATAACCAGTATCTACCACATCCTAGACATCTACACCTAAAGCCATTATGTAGGTTCTCATTCTAACTTTCCAGAAGGAAAAGTTTGTTCCATTGAATAAAGGAGCCTTATTGGTTGAATTTCCTTCATGGCTTGACATGCTTAATCTCTAGGATCAACCCTTAGATAAAATGGGTCAACTTTGATACCAATTGTTAGACAACTAAGAGGGGGGGGTGAATCAGTTGTTACCGAGCTTAAACAATTATGCTTATTTTAAACTTTTTGTAGAGCACTGAATGACAATCACAATAATGCAGGGAAGTAAGAAATAGAACATTCAACATCATTCACACATATGAAATATACAGAGACATATATTTCCTGAGGAAACCCATAAAGGGTAAAAACCTCTTCTTCTTTATATGATAAGTAAACTTTACATTATGTACATTATCATACTTATGAGCACCAACTCATAATGAGGCTACAACCTCTATTTTGCAAGCTGCAACTTGCTGAGAGCACCAACTCTCTATTTTCTCTAGCACCTACTAGAAGGAAGCACCAACTCCATGGTTCCTCTAGCATCCACTAGAAGGAAGTGCCAACTCCCTGGTTTCTCTAGCACCCACTAGAAGGAAGAACCAACTCCCTAGTTTCTCTAGCACCCACTAGAAGGAAGTCACAACTCCCTAAGTGTTCCAACACCAACTAGATGGAAGCACCAACTTCCAGTCACACAGGCACCAACCTGTATAATAGAGAACAACAACTCTCCCTTGCACTACTCTGGTTTCTCTGGCTGCAACTAGATGGAATATACAATGCCATGTGTTCAAGAACCCACTTGAACCTCTGAGGACAACAATCCTCCCTAGCACCTCCTTACCACCCTGAAATATAAATCTTTTCTACTGAAACTTATTACAGTGATATAATGTTCATCAGTGGCTTACCAGTCTCATCACTGTTCTACTACACTACTCTACTCTCCTGTATCAGTGTCTCTCTGCTTGCATCTTCTTGGGCTTTCTGATCTTCTGCTCTTTTCTACAAGTGCACCTCAGACTTCTTTTAATGTCTCAGTTATGCATCTCTGTTCTTTGCTTCTGCTGCGCTTTATGCTATGCGTCTTATTTTGATTCTATGAATTACACCTCTTCTGTGTATTTCATCTCATGCCCACAACATCCATTTGCCCATGTGTGATTCCTCTCTATTCCAACAACCATCTCTTCTTTGTTGTGCATTCTTATAGTCTTTGTGCACCTTGTACATGACATATGCACAATGCTTCTACATGCTCTTCATGTTGAGTGCTCTGCTTGATCATCATTGCAACTCTTCATCTTTTCTGGCTATTAAACCCATGTGTCCATCATCACTGGGTGTTATGCTGAGATTCCTTAGCCTGTCTAGTAGTCGAGACTTTTCATCTTCTCTGTCACAGTTGAGCTCAACCTCTCTGTTGCAGTTACAGGCTACAATGCTCTTCCATCTGTCAATCGCCTCTATAAACAATCTTCATTCCACTGGCAAATTCCTTCAGAGTCTTCAGCTTCTCTGGTGATCACCCTGAAGTCTCTTTGAGTTCTCTGGTAGAAACAATCAATCGTTTCTAGCAGTTAAACTGTGAACCTCCAAAAACTGCATCAGCAACTGAATCACCACTGATCAATTAATTGAGAAGAGAAACAATATCCCTTCGATCATATTCCTGAATAACCTGCACCATTGGATCATAAATGATGGGTCTCACACTTATTTCACCATTTCGCATTTCAACATTTCGACATTTCAGCATTCCTGTGGTGAGGCATTTCATCTCTCCAAATCGTGATCTCCAAAATGGATATTAGCTTCATGCTACCTCCTCCCTTGAGCCTTCATCGATGTGACCATAGGTTATGACTAGGGGCCAATTCTGAACATGCATTTCACATTTTGCGTTTCAGGGATTCTGTGATGAGTCGCCTTGACTCTCCATGTTCCAACCTCTGAAACGGATCTTGTCTCTTCGAGCTCTTGTCTACAGCTCTTTGACGATGCGATCACCAGTGGTGACCAAGAACTTATCCATACAACACTTTCACAATTTCTCATTTTGGCACTTCGGGACTCCTGTGATGAAGAGTCTCGACTCTTGACTCCTCCAACTTCTAGTATCCGAAACTCTGGTTGATGTGCCTATTTCGGAATTTTCGACGTTTTTCATTTTGGCACTTCAGGACTCCTGTGATGAAGAGTCTTGAATCTTGACTCCTCCAACTCCTGGTATCCAAAACTCCAGTTGATGTGCCTGTTTCAGGATTTTTGGCGTTTCACATTTCGGTACTTCGGAACTCCTGTGATGAAGAGTCTCGACTCTTGACTCCTCCAACTCCTAGTATCTAAAACTCCACTTGATGTGCCTGTTTCGGGATTTTTGGTGTTTCGCATTTCAGCACTTTGGGACTCCTGTGATGAAGATTCTTGACTCTTGACTCCTCTAACTCCCGGTATTCGAAACTCCAGTTGATGTGCCTATTTCAAGATTTTTGGCATTTCACATTTCGACACTTTGGGATTCCTGTGACGAAGAGTCTTGACTCTTGACTCCTCCAACTCCCGGTATCTGAAACTCTGGTTGATGTTCGTGTTTTGGGATTTTTGGTGTTTCGCATTTCAGCACTTCGGGACTCTTGTGATGAAGAGTCTCGACTCTTGTCTCCTCCAACTCCCGGTATCCGAAACTCAGGTTGATGTGACTGTTTCGGGTTTCTGGGGTGTCGCATTTTACAAGTTCCTATCGTAAGTTTCTACCTTGACTCCGCTAGCTCCCGGTATCCAAAACTCTGAAATGGAGTCTTTGTTTCTGATACCCGAAATGGAATTTAGCTTTTGATCTTTCCATGTGATCATCATTGTGCTGATGGTCGTGATCTTTTCCATCAATGACAAACACGCATACTTTGCACTCTGTGTGCACCTCTAAACTATCTCTTCTGGTCTTCATGATCTTGCTCTACTGCGTCTTCCCAAAATACTTTTGGTGCCCGCCTGACACATTATACCTGTACTGAATCCATCATCCCTGATGTACTTTCCTTCAATGACAAGCATATGTTGCCTGTAAAACATGCCAACAAAGTCAACATCTGTACTACTGATGTCAACATCAATATGAATAACATCTATGCCCATATAGTGTACGTGGCACATCCATAGGATGGCATGTGTCATGTTGATGTCAACATGATGTCATCATGGTGACATGGAAACACCAGAGGCTTCCACGTATCACTCATTTTTGACATTTTCAGGTGAACATGTGGACCAATGAGGAAGTGCCATGTGGTATTCCATATGACCATGTGGCAGGACATATGGGATGTGGAAGACACGTAGCATTTGTATCTTACCTGACATACTGTCGTGGTAGGTAGGCGACCTGGCATGGTGATTGTACAAGTGAATGAGGTGGGCCAATGTTTGGTTTCCACATGGCACTAGGAAAATGACCAATGAGGGCATGTAACTGAAATTTAAAAAATAAAAAAAAGGTGGCCCATCAAATTTGGTGGAGGTCCCACGAAATCTGGTGCCCGACCTCCATGGTAATCCAACACCAAAAAATCTAAACGAGACTCCAAACTTGGTGGATGTTAACACTATATATATATATATATATGTATGTATGTTTCTGTAACTACAATCCAAAAGGGGGAGGCCCACAGGCTCGACCCCGGAGCCTCCCCAACCAAATGCCTTTACATAGCATCTGCCAATCGTTGACCCAAATGGCTCCATTGGATATTTCACCCACCTTTAAACTTAAATGTTGAGTTTTCCATTGGACGGGAAGAAGGTGCTCGATGGTACAACCATTCACATTTTACGAGGTGAGTACAGTGAATTAATTACAGGTTGCAGGCACAGAAACTGAGACAAGATTTCTCATGGGCCTAGAAATGCCAGAGTCATATTGAGGCGTGGCGATAGTCATTTTTGGGTAATTTGATGCCATGAATTAAATGGTGTTGTTTGTTTTCTAATCTGAGCAAAGCTTTTGCAAATTAATTCCATAATGAGGTATACTTATGTATTTTTCCAAATTCTTTTGCTGAGTTAATAAAAAGGCCTACCCATTTGAGAGTAGGACCCAGAGACGTAGTCCACCAGCGACAAACTTTGTTATCAAGTATTTTTTTTCAGATTTGATGCTTATGTCTCTTCATTATTGAGTTTTTCCTTATTTATGGTACACTTTAATTTATACTTATTTAATACAATTCTTTATAAGTCACATCAATGAAAAGATCCTAGATCATGTTGGTATTAGAGCAGTCATCTTCGACTTGAATTTTTGAGTGTGAATAATTACTAGGGCCAATCATAAGTAGGGTGAAGGAATTATTAAGACTTTCAATCCTAAAGTTGGTCATGCACCCCGAAGGAAGAAAATGGATGAAGAGGACAAGTGTGATGAACATGAGAAAAAATTCCATATGGTCTTTTGTCGCATTTCAGAAATGGTCAAGTGAATGTATGGAGACTAGGAGAAGAAGATGAAGAAGAAAGGGAAGAAAAAGGAATAAAAAAATATGGTAATTCTTTAGTGAATCAAGGGGTTTGAGGAGACCCTCTTGAGCCCCCATCTTCACCATCAAGTTCTAGCTCTTCTTCCTCAGAGCATTCTCATCATTCTATCCATAAAATTTCATTTAAGAAACCATTATTAAAGCTTGATGTAAAATTTTCTTTACCTATATTTAATGGAGATGCTAATCCTGAAAAGATAGATAATTGGATCTGATAGGTTGAAGTGTATTTCCGCATTCAACAAAGTTATGAAGGCACCACTCTCGTATGGTGGGAGAGAAAAATTCAGGACAAAGTAAGTGTGGTAATCTTGTTTCCTCATGGTCTGAATTTAAATCAGTGATAAGGAAGAAATTTTATCCATTGGGTTATTTACATAAACCAATGATGGAATGGAAAACTTTAAGACAAAGTAAAGGTCAAACTATATAAAGTTTCACGAAAGAATTTAGGAATAAATCTCTTGCATTAAACATTCCTTTGGATTCTTATGAAACTTTAATGAAGTATATCAGTGCACTTCGTAGTTATATTTTTCATACTTTACTATTGTTTAACCCCACTAGTCTTGATGAAGTTTGTGTGCAAGCCACTCACCTTGAGAACAGGGGAAAGCATGTTCAAGAAGATCCCACAAAGAAACCTTCTAGTCTCCCACATAAGAAATTTAAGAAGTTAAAAGGAAGGACAAACAGACTACCACTGTAAAGGGAGAAGAAGGAAAGCCATACTGCACTCATTGCAAGAAGAATGGTAACGATGATGAACACTATTGGAAACTACATCCAGAGAAGAGACCGAAACAGGTCAATGGAAAGCGGAAGACAAAGATCATTTCTACAGTGCAACAAGATCTTGGTTCTGATTCAGGAGACGAAGGAAAGATCACAGTGGTTGATGTATAGCGTAAAGATTCCCTTCATGCTAGTTAAAATTCCAATAATGAATTTCATGATGATGAAAGAAAGAGGAATTAATTATTTCACATAAGAGTTGTATCTAAACATGCTAATATAGATACATTATTTGATCTAGGTTCTGAAGTAAACTTGATATCTCAAGCACTTGTCAAAAATATGGGTCTTGAAACTAAACCACATCCAAAGCCTTATTCTCTTGGTTGGGTATGTGATAAATCAAGACTTAATGTCACCAAGCAATGTAGGGTCAGATTTTTTATTTCTTCAAAGTTGATTGATGAAGTGGATTTGGATGTTGTATCACTTGATATATGTGGCATAGTGGTAAGGATTCCTTATCTTTATGATAGAAAATAAGTCTTCTTTCGTCATGAGAAAAAATATCACCTTACTAAATGGGGAGTGGAATATATCGTTAGAACCCACAACATGAGGGTAAACACAACACTTGTTAGTGCAGGCAAAATGAAGATAATCATAAACACTAATAAGAAATATGTACTCATGGTCGTAAGGGAAAAATATCTCGGAACATCCAACGCTTTTCAAGGATGTGATCCTTCTCATAACAAAGAATTAATTGATATTTTTTCTAAGTATGATGATATTTTCCAGGAACCAGATGGATTACCTCCTAAGAGGGAAATCCAACATCAAATACATATTCAACAGGATTATCCTCTTCCAAATGTGGGCATGTACATGATGTCAGTTGTAGAGATGACAGAGATAAAAAAGCAGTTACAAGGCTTATTTGATCAAGGGGTCATCAGGACCAACTCATCTCCTTGTGTTTATTTGATTGTGATGGTGCCAAAGAAGGATGGAAGATGGAAAATGTGTATCGATTACCGAACCTTCAATAAAATCACGGTGAAAAATCAATACCCTCTTCCTCATATAGATGATTTACTTGATAAATTAACGAATGACGTTTATTTCACTAAGTTGGATTTGTGTAGTGGATACCATCATATTAGTGTTGTAGAATAGGATGCATGGAAAACAGAATTTAAAACCAAACATGGATTGTTTGAGTGGCCAGTTATGCCATTTGGGCTTTGTAATGGTCCGACAACCTTCATGCGTGTTATGAATGATATATTTAGGCCATTTCTAGATGATTTTGTGATTGTATATTTAGACAACATTCTTATGCTTAGTGGGACTTGGGATGAACATGTAAGGCATGTAAAGTAAGTATTGGATACTTTGCAAAGGGAAACGGTGTATGTAAAATTTTCCAAATGTGAATTTGGTAAGAGTGCACTTGTATACTTAGGTCATATTGTAAGAGGAGAACAATTGAAAATTGATCCTTCCAATATTGATGTAATTATAAATTGGCCTGAGCCCAAAAGTGTAACCAAAATACAAAGCTTCTTAGGTGCAATCCAGTACTCAAGAAGATTCATTTCAAACTTCTCCTTTATAATAGCTCCTTTGTATGCCTTAACCAGTGTGAAGAACACTTTTCAGTGGGGAGGAAAGGAACACAAATCTTTCGACTCTTTGAAGGAAAATATCAGTACTTCACTAGTATTATCACTGTGGAATCTTCAACAGTCTTTCGAGATCGAGACAGATGCCAACGGGTGCACCATGGGTGCAATACTGATGCAATATTGTAAGCCTATATGTTACCACTCTGGAACTTTTAACCAAGTTGTTGCTAAATATTATACATATGATAAAGAGTTGTATGCATTAGTTCAAAGCATAAAGAAATGGAAGCACTACTTATTAGGGAAGGAAACAATCATGCATACAAATCATCAACCCTTATAGTATCTCCAAGCACAAACCAAGCTACAACAATCTCGGCATTACAGATGGTTGAGTTTTCTTCAACAATTTCATTTGGTAATCAAATACAAAAAGGTTACGAGTAGCAAGGTAGTTGATATGCTTTCTAGACTTCCTATTGCTACTTCTATTATTTTGAAGAATGCTTTTTTATCTCATGATAGCTATGTGGAACAATATGTTGTTGATGAATATTTCAAATAATTATTTGAGAAGCTAAGTCATGGTGCACAGGTAGAGAACTATTTTCTGTAGGGAAAACTACTCTACCATCTTGGAAAGATGTGTATTCCTACAAGTGGACGAGTCCATGTAATATGAGAAGCTCACACTTCTCTTGTGTCTAGGAATTTTTAGGTAGGAAAAACTATGGCTCATCTGCATAGGTTTTTTTACTGGTCTCAGATGAAAGCAATTGTAACTAAACATGTAAAGGGGTGTGTGATGTACTCTACTTGTAATCCCACTAATAGAAAATTGGGGCTATACTTACCACTTCCTATTTCATTCCATCCATGGGAAAGTATCTCCATGGATTTTGTAGGGGGTTTACCAATGTCAAAAAGGGGTCATGACTATTTGTATGTTGTAGTGGATATGTTCAGAAAGATGTGTATCTTAACTCCATGTAAAAAGAAGATCATTGTTGAGCAAATTGCTAATCTGTTCTTTCAGTATGTTTGGGTTCACTTTGGGTTACCCAAATCCATTATCTCAGATCGAGATACTTGATTCCTTGGGGATTTTTGGACAAGATTGTGGATAATGATGGACACGAAGTTGAAGAGGAGAAATTCTTTCCATCCATAGACCAACAGACGAACACAATTTGTTAACCAAAAAATGATAATTTTTCTTTGAGTCTACTGCAACAAGCATCCCAAATTATGGGATGAACAAATACCCTATGTACAACATGCTTACAATCGATCCTTGCATTCCTCCACTCAGTGTTCTCCTTTTGAGACATGTTTTGGGTACTTTCCTAAGGTCCCTTTGGACTTGATGTATGGGAGAGGCATCGATTCAAATGAAGAAATAAATGAAGACATGGACCACAAGTTCATTTAGAGGATCTAGTAGGTACATGAAGCAGTTAGGGAACAGTTGGAGAAAAGTCAAGCATAGTACAAATATTGACATGACAAACACAGGTTTGATCATAAGTTCCAAGTTGGAGACTAGGCATGGCTTTACATCAACAAGGAGAGATTGAAGCATGAAGGAAAGAAACTCTTGCCGATATGTTATGGACCCTTCACTATTTTGGAGAAAAGTGGTACCAATGATTTTTGTCTAAATCTTCCACCTTATATGCATATATACTTAGTTGTAAATGTGGAAAACTTGAAACTTTTTAATCCTCCCATGATCATGGATCAGGGTGAGGAAGTTTCAATACCTTCAGTTGATGAGTTTTCTCTTGAGTACTTGGATTAGTTGAAGGATGATATCATCTTGGATAGAAGGACGAGGACTTCACGCAGGGGTGATGTTGATTATATTTGAGTGGGATTAAAGGGAACACATCCAAGAAAGGAAAAGTGGATTGAGAAGAAAAAGGTGAGGGAACTCTTCTCTCACTTATCTGTTGATTGATGAAATATTTTGGTGGTCCAAAAAGCTCTCAGTGGGAAGGCGTGATCCAAAAAGGATCCATAGAAAACTAAGGATAAATCAAAATTCACATAAGTAACTCAAGAATCTCATAATGGCCTCAAAAAATAGAGAAAGGGAAAAAATTAAAACTCATCAAACATCAATGAAATTGGAATCATCACAAAGAGTGTGTCGCAAGATTTACATCGGCATAAATGACTCGTCAAACATAATTACAGATCAAAATATGTTCATGGTCAAAGTTTTGGTCAATCTAGCCGAGTCATCACGGATGAGTCAACATATGTACTATTGACGTCAGCATTAGTACAAATGACATTAGTGTCCGTACATTGTACATGGCACATGCAGAGGATGACATGTGTCATGTTGACATCATCATGGTGATGCGGAAACACCAAAGACTGCCACATGTCACCCTTTTTCGGCATTTTTAGGTCAACATGTGGACCAATTAGGAAGTTCCACATGGTAGTCCGTACAACCATGTGACATGCCGTATGGGACGTGGAAGACATGTGGCATCCATACCATATGTGGTAGGTTGATGTGGTAGGCATGCGATGTGGCAGGGTAACTATATAAGTGAATGACGTGGGCCAATGTTTGGCTACCACGTGACCTAGTCATGGTCTGCCACGTGGCAGTGGGAAAATGCCCAATGAGGGCCCATAAATGAAATTTAAAAAATAAAAAAAGGAAGCCCACCAAATCTGGTGGAGGTCCCACCAAATCTAGTGGTTGACCTCCATTTTAATCCAACTCTGAAAAATCTAAACGAGACTCCAGACTTGGTGGCAATTAACGCTATATGTATATATATATATATATATATGATATTGTAACTACAAGCCAAAAGGGGGAGGCCTGCGGGCTCGACCCCGGGACCTCCCCAACTAAATGCCTTTACCTAACATGTGCAAACCATTGAGCCAAATGACTTGATTGGATATTCAACCTGCCTTTAAAGTTAAATGTCAAGTTTTCCTATGGACGGGAAGAGGGAGATCAACATTATGATCAAGCATGTTTTACGAGGTGAGTACAGTGAATTAATTGTAGGTTGCAGGCACAAAAACCAAGACAAAATTTTTCATGGGCCTGGGAGTGCCATAGTCAAATTGAGGCGTGGAGACAGTCATTTTTGGGTAATTCGACGCCAGAAATTAAATGGTTTTTTTTGTTTTCTGATTTGAGAAAATATCCTGCAGCTTAATTCCATAATGAGGTATACTTATGTATTTTTCCAAATTATTTTGATGAGTTAATAAAAAGGCCTACCCATTTGAGAGAAGGACCTGAAGACGTAGTCCATTAGGGATGAAATACATTATCAAGTTTTTGTGTTCAGATTTGATGCTTATGTCTCTTCATTAGTGAGCTTCTCCTTCTTTATGGTAAAATTTGATTTATGCTCATTTAATACAATTCTTTATAAGTCACATTGATGAAAATATCTTGGATCATAAATGCAGGAGAGAAGGGTAGATGCAGGAAATATAGAGGAGAGATAATGGAATGGGGCAGGGGGGGGAGAGAGGGATGGGGTGGGAGAGAGAGAGAGAGTGTGTGATATTGTGAGAAGGGGAGAGAGCAAGACAAAGAAGATTGAACACACATTCCTATAGCACGTGCGTGCTCCTATAGTGCGTTCCTAGAGCCTGTGCGTGCTTATTTGAATTTAATTTTTTTAGGCAGGATTGACAAGTTGTATGTTGACTTGGTTGGCTTAGAATTAGGTTCAGGATGACAAACCCAGTGGTTCAGTCTACAAATTCATAAAAACCTCCATTTTTGTGAACACTCCTCTATATCTTTGTCTTTGACGTTATTTTTCTATAGACTACACAATTTAATTTTTGACGAAATTATAGACATAGATCGATTCGACTATGTAGATTTCAAAAATATATATATTTTTAAAAATTATTATTGTTTACTATTTTTAATCTATTTTTTTCTTCACATGTCTCAAAATCGTAGAATACGTACCTCTTATTTCTTCTATAACTTTTTCTCAGCTTAACCATTACTCAAATGAGTTATATGCAACACAATATGAGATTGATACCTACGATATGAAAACATTTTTTTTTTTATCATTTTAAGACCCTTTTAGCCTGCACGAACAAAAGACATGGTAATTTTATGCATATGTTGACTTTGATAATTTAAAAAAATATATAAAATTAATATTAAAAATTTCCAAAAAATACATGACACAAGGAAAAATGGGTTCTCTACAAGTATACAAGTTTTTGGAAGGAATTTTCATCATTAAGACACTCAACTCCTACACAAACGAAAACATATACCTTATATTTTGTTGGAAAAATAAGATACCACTTTTAGAAAAAAATAAATTTGACCTAGTTATTCACAATATCTATGAATAAAAGTTGTATATTTGGAAATCTAATTTAATTTCCTACATTTCATCTTCTTACACCATATTTAAATTCATTGTAAAAGTACCTTGAATAATCCGTCCAAGTTAACATATTGATGTTTTTCCAGGTTTTCATTGCCACTAACACATCATGAGAGACCATCATTAGCTTGCACTCACCGACTTACACAATATCATAAAACCCTTTATCATAAACAATATTTCTTCTTATCATCATTCAAATTCTCACCAAATAATGTAATAAGACTACTTTATTAATTGAACAATACTCCTATTGTTGTTCCCATTTCAACTCAGTCACCTTAAATACTTTACTAAATTCTAGCAATTCCACCACTCTTTACCTTGTTAATTTCTTATTAAATATTTCAAATCTTATCTTCCTTTTGTATTGCACCTAAGACTTCCCTTTCACATACACACTATTAGTGGTACACAAATCCGAATTAAATTTCAAACAAACTTTCTATAAAAACTAGCAAACCCTTGAAAACTCTTTAACTCAATTTTTCTTCTTGGAGCTAGCCACTTAACTAAAAATCTATATTTTGTTGGGTCCATCTTCTATGATTATTGAGATATCACAAATTTTGAATATATCAACTCTTTCTGCATAAGTAAACCACTACAAGGAAAACACCTTCTAGTAGATGTTTCTGACAGTTTTTAATGTTAAAAAATTATCAAAAAAATATTTGCTGAAAATCGTATATTATCATGACTATAAAAAATAGAATAGCCCAAATTAAGGAATTTTATGGGGAAACTCCCTCCCATCACAATTATACAACAAATAACTCTAGAAAAACAAAATCACTTTATTTCAATAAGAGCATTCAAATCTCCACAGTTGTTGCAGATACGACTGTGCCTGCAAAGCCTTCTCCGCCATCACTGTTAACTTCAAACCACTGCCCTGTTGATGGGTTAAACATGAAATCGGTATCCAATGTGCCTAAAAATATATGGTCATGCCATTGTGTAGCACAATTCAATAAGCGAACATATTGCGGAAGAGAAGCTACAACGGTCCAACCATTTTCTCACCATCATACTTCATCACCTATTGTCATTCTTCACATAAAGCATACAACTCCCCATAAGAAGAAGCTACACAACTCCATAGATATCCCTTGAAACTCAACATATCTTCCAACCTCCATGTTCCCACACTCAGATCAAATAATTCTTCACTTCTGTCAAATTTGCCTCTGCCTAACACCATGAATTTTCCTTCAATGAAAACAGCGCGACACCCTGAGTCGTGTGGTTGGATCATAGGAGGCATAATTTCCCAGTTTCCTTCCACCACGTTATAAGCTTCTCTAGTGGAAAAATGGTTGGAATACTCATCGATCCTGTTAGCAATGTAGACAAGTCCAGTGGAAGAAGAGACACAATAGACAAAGAAGCATCGAGGTGTAGGCATGTCAGCTTCACAGCTCCATCTAGAAGACTCAAAATCATAAATGTATAAACTCTTCATCATAATTGTGTTCAACTGGTTGAATCTACTAATGAGAACAAGATTTCAATTCACAACAACAGACTGACACCACCTTGGTAATCCATCAAAGCAGGGATCATCAATCGAAGGTAGCTTTTCCCAGGTTCCCTTCGAAGGGTCATGTACCATTATTACAAATACCTGCCTATTTAAATGAATGAAGCAAAATAGTTGCTCGCTCTTTCCAAATATATTTCTTTCCACATAGAAATTAGGGTTACTCACCATAGCCTCCCATCTTCTGCACACAACTTTGAGGTTATCGTGTGATGTGTAAGGCACTCTTAGCAAGCACTCTTGAATGACATCATTTGGAATAACCTCCATTAGAGAACTTCAAACACACTTATAAATTTACCCAAAGATTTACTAGAGGTATAGGTGCAAATGTGAAAATGAAAGAGGCCAGATGAAAATATGAAAGTGGGTTTCTGCAGTAAAACAACCATTCAACAACCCCCCATAAAATTGGGTTTCTGTAGTAAAACCACCATATCTCGAAATTTGCGATCTGGGTTGGGCCAAATTTTTTACCAGAGATGTATAACATAGAGATGCTCATGCTCCCCGTAAATATCCAAAACCCACATCATATGTTAGGAGATATAGTTGTTTTATCATATCTATAGTTTCCATAGAACCGTCTATCATATCTCAGAATCCATGATATGGATTTTCAAGATCTTTTCAGAACCAATACCGGGGAGGAAAATGTTCATATGAAAATGGGTCTACAGGACCAAGAGAGAAGCAGATGTACATGGAAATAATTAGGTAGTACATCCAGATAACAATTCAACATTGAAGCTTCAACAGATTTGTAAGAAGGCACAATTCACACTTCAGGCAACAAGTATCTTTATAGGGAATCCATTGGATTCGAGGAGGACTTGATCTCATCACGAGGAGCCTTTTCATGTACTTTTAGATTCATAAACTATGATGCACATGCATTTCTATATGGTTCAATATTCTAATCTGTAACTCTACGATGAGGATATGGGCAATCCATTATGGAAAGCAACCATGCAAAATGAGTATGACTCACTCCTAAATAATCGTACTTCACATCTGGTTCCACTTCGACCAGAAAGGAATATTTTTAGGTGAATATGGGTCCATGGGATCAAGAGGTACAAGGCTAGACATTTTTCCAAAGGACTTCCTTAGATCCATAAATATTTCTACATCTTCATGAATATTTTCAGTGAGCAGAAGTTTCAGACTCTGCGGGATCATATTGAAGTGAAGAACATAGTTACCTAGTAGTTGTCATTTTCTTCTTTTGATACATTATATTTTGAGGGGGGTTTTGTTCCCATGTGGTTTTCCCTCTTTCATCATTTTTCTTCAGTTTTCATTAGTTGCATTGTACATGAGTACCTAACATGGCCTAGTAGTCGGGACTCATTTTTTACTCCATAGTGATGTTGAGGGGGGGTGTTGGAGAAATTTCTATTTTCGGCACACTAGTTCAGTGGGAGTAACACTAGTTCAGTGAGAGTTAACTGACTAGTTCTATTTTAGACTTTCGAATTTTATACCATCACTATTATGCATGCATTCCTAATTATGGGATGGCATTGCCTATATGAGTGAATATGACTCACTCATTGAATAGATCATAATACACATTGATTCTCATTCTTCATATTGTATCTCTCTTCCTTTTCTTGATAAGCTTTGTTTGTGTATACTTTAGCTAGGTCTCCTATGCAGGTTTCCATGTAACACTTATAGTATGCATACCATTGCATGCCATTGGTATGCATACCATTTCATACCATTTGTATGCATACCATTTATAGGTTATTGTTAGGGTCTTAGTGGTAGTTGTTTTAGGGATTCTCAAGTATGCATATCATTGGTATGCTTACCATTGCATACCATGGTATTGAAATCGATGCATACCATGGTATTACAATGACATGAATACCACGGTATTGAAATGGTATGCATACCATTTATATGTTATTTTTAAGGTTTTAGTTGTCTTAGGGTTTTAGTGGTAGTTGTCTTAGGGATTCTCAAGTATGGAATACCATTGGTATACATACCATGGTATTGCAATGGTATGAATACCATCGTATTGCAATTGTATGCATACCATGGTATCACAATAGTATGCATACCATTTATAGGTTACTTTTAGGGTTTTAATTGATTTAGGGTTTTAGTGGTAGTTGTCTCACGAATTCTCAAGTATGGCATACCATTGGTATGCATACCATTAATAGGTTATTTTTAGGGTTTTGGAGGTAGTTGTCTTAGGAATTATCAAGTATGCATACCATGATATTGAAAATGTATGCATACCATAGATGCATACCATTTGTATGCATACCATTTATATGTTATTTTTAGGGTTTTAGTTGTCTTATGGTTTTAGTGGTAGTTGACTTAGGGATTCTCAAGTATGGCATACCATTGCATACCATGGTATTGAAATGGTATGCATAGCATTACATACCATTTATAGGTTATTTTTAGGGTTTTTTTGTCTTAGGGTTTTAGTGGTAGTTTTCTTATTGATTCTCAAGTATGCATACCATTGGTATTGCAATGGTATGCATACCATTGAATACCATGGTAAATGTAAATGTAATCACGCAGAAATGTTAATGAAATGATAGTATATCTATAATGTAAATGTAAATGTAATCACACACAAATATTAATGAAAAACATATCATTGCAGAAAACCAACCATGTAAAAGAGTATGAGGGACTAAACTCCACTAGTTAGGGAAAGGGGGATAAAATTTAAGGATAACAGGATAAGATAGGGAGATTAAGCCAAAAAGGAATATTATATTGATATTACTTAAAGTATAAAGTATGGATAATTATTTTATCCTAAGTTCTAAGGATGGGGACACGTAGGCCAAAGTAGTTCTCAACATGACAAGTGTCAAGTTGGGAACATGAATACATATAGTTTGGACTTAGTTCATTATCCATCATTCCATCATCATGGACTCACTCATTAAAATTTCCTCCGTACCTTCTTGTCACTGTACCTATACCTGGTTAGCTTAGGAATTTGGACTGAAGAAGCGGGTTGTTAGGCTCGTGGGATATTATAGAGGCGGGTTGTCAGGCCCATGAGAAATTCTCTCTGGGTGAGAAAATGGTTGGGAATTGATTTCCCGAAGGTGCCAAACTACAACAACATGTCTCCAATACTTCCTATCTGGCCTGTTTCTAAAGTGCCAAAAAGGAAGTGGGACAGTCATGGGACTGCTCAACAAAGAAGGGGAAAACTTCCTGGGGTGGGATAGGAAATTGGGGAATGAGGTATTGTAGGGTGTTAGTTCGAGGTTTCACCTGTGACAGAGTTTTTCCTATTGTTTGAGATACATCATCTTGGTTAGGAATTTCTTTACATGGGTGGAGCATAGTCCCATCTCGGGGGTAACCCACTACTGAGAGTTTTCAGTAGTGTGGTCTAAGGTAGGGAGGAATGTGGAAGGTTTGCACATAGTTGGTGATATTTTTACCAAGATAAGTGTCAATTGTGTGTTAAATTACATGTTGCATTATTATGTATGCATTTATTTTTATGGGTTTTTCCTGTGTGTGTTTCATGTGTATTATTATTATTATTTTGTATGAATATAGGGATTTGTAGAGTTTCTATATGTTTTAATTTTGTATATAGTTCAAAAATTTTATGTAGCATAGCCCAGTTGGATGTTGGGGATGCTACAATATGGTATCAGAGCTCAAGTTTTCAACACTGATCCTGGATGGGCTGAGAAAGTTGAACTGAAGAGAAATTTCACAGAGAATTGATTTCAAAGTGGCCAAATTTCAAGTTACAGTGCATCAATGGTAAAAATCGGAAACAATTGCATCGAATTGGGAAAAAAACCCAATTTCCGTTAAACTCATGGGAAATTTGAGAAATTTGTCCAAGTGGTGAGATATTATTAATTTAATATATGTTATAGAAAATTCAGAAATAGAATTGGTCGAATCTGAAGTTACAAGGAAGCCGTGATAGATGGAGCGAGATTAGTTGATTAAAATTCTCAATTCTTGAATTGAGTTTGGGAAAAATTCGTTCTAGGATTGTCAACCAACAATGATTTTTTGTTGCATAGGTTGAATTGGTGTTATTGGAGAGAAATTGAAACAATTTCATAGTTACAGAATGTTCATGGTGATAGTTGGCAAAAATTTGTCAAAAGCCACAATTTCTGCAGCGAAATTCACGAGAAATCGATGCGCAGAAAAATGAAGGTGTGCAGGTGTGCACACTAAAAATGAGTGATGCATAGTGAAAATCTTGTGATGTGTGGAAAATAAGGGTGCACAGGTGTGTACACTTAAATTTGGCACTGTGTAGTGCATATTTGGTAATGTGTGAAAAATAACATTGAGTAGGTGTGCGCACTTAAATTTGGCAGTGCACGATGTAGAGTTGGTAATGCGCAAAAAATAATGGTGCACGGTGTGCACTCTTAAATTTTCCAATGTGCGGTGCAAAGTGGGTAATGCGTGAAAAATAATGGTGTGCGGGTATGCACACTACAATTTGGTGTTGCACGGAGTAAAGCTAGTGAAGCGTGGAAAAATAATAGTACACAGATGTGTGCACTAAATTTAGCACTATGCGGTGCAGATTGGATGGTACATTCGTAATATTGGCACACATGGTGTGTACATACATAACATTGGCGCATTTGGTGTGCGCAATGCGTATTGGCAGAGCGTAAAGAAATTTTGTTGGTGTGCATGCAATGTTGGTATGCAGTGCATGCATCTTGAATATTCTTGTCATGTGATAGTTTAATTAATGGTGTGCGATGAGTACTGGTGTGCAGTGGGACCACACTAAAATTTGGCATTGTGCAGCACGTAGATTGAAATGAGAATAACATATTAGCATGCAACACAAAAAAAAATTATGTGCAACAAGTATTAGTGCATGAACCAAAATTTTGCATGGTAGACATTGGCGCATGACACAAAAGTAGTGTGCACCAGATATTGGAATAACAGAGAAGTGATCCACATTGGTTTTAGGTGCACAGAGCATGCGATACCTTATAGTGTTGTTTCACATGCTAAATATGGGTGTGAATTTTAAAATTTGTGCACGCGAAGTTGTTTGGATGGTCTACAACAATAGAAAACCATTGATTTTCTATGACATTTTATATTGTTTGAAGGTCATCTTTTTGCAACACGTTTTTGAGGCCCTAAACAACTTTTTTAACTACAAAACAACCACGAGAATAGTGCGTATCAAGGCACACATTGTATCTACATTTGAATAAAATATCCCGAAGAGAGATTTCTAATGTTGTAAATTGTTCATAAAATGGATCTTTTATGAGGAAGTTATAAGATAAACAATGGAGGGTAAATTTTAAGGCCAAGCTAACTTTGGAGGGCCACAACGTTCTGCTTCGGAATCAAATTGAGGCACAGAAGTAGTCGATGGAAAGATATTGAACCATAGAACACACTCCTGGAGCTAAACTAAAATTTTGGGCATGCTAAAAATGTTTAATATGGCATATGATGTACTTGTATCATTCTAGACCAAAAACACTAATTCACATAGAACTTCAACATGATGTAACTAGCATCCTAGAACGCAGAAAGAGGTGAAAATTGGAAAGAATGTTCAAAATATGTATATGAAGAAACCCAATTGAGATTCTACCAAATATACAATGGATTAGGTGAAAAATTGTATAATTACAACGCAAATTTGCACCAAGTTGAAGTGTGAACATAAGAATTAATGGGCAATTTTCAAATAACCATAACTTTCTTCTCAAGACTATGAATTGAGCATGGAAGTAGGCATTGGAAAGGTCTTGGACAGTAGAATATAAATATAGACACATAAAATTGATTTGGGTAGTCAATTTTTCAGGAAATCAGAAGAAATAATTCTAATGCATTATTGAACCAGAATTGTACATAATTTCATGAATTTGTTAAATTATTTATCCTAACAAGTTTTGTTAGCTACACATTTTGTAGAGTTAATAAAAAATAGATAAGAACAAGATCAACATAGAGTTCAAAATCATGGAAGATACACATGGGGATTACATACATGAATAAGAGATTAGAGGGATGTATGTCAATATGGGTAATGAAGGTACAAATTCAAATGAACATGGAGAAGGAAAGGAAGAAATCATGAACTTGGTAGAAACCATTAAATGTTTTCAAAAGGATATCCAAAGTTATAAAGATGATAATGAGAGGCTTATGAAAGCCAAGGAGCAACAAGAGGTCTTCAACATAAAGTTAATGTAGATATTGGACATAATAGAACAAAATATGGATAGCGAGAATGGCTCAAGCAAATTAGGAAGTGACGGGTCTCATGATGAGAGGAGGAGAACAAGAAATGTTGGAAGACATCACCATCAGTCCCTAAGGAATTCCACTAGGAGATCACACAGTACTTCAAGTCCATCCCCTATTAGGAAACATAAGAGGAGGTCTGGGGTGGATGAATTACAAGGAGAAATGAACAAAATCAAGCCTCCTACATTTGATGGTGAGCACAAGAAGGATGAGAATGCAAAGACATGGCTGCTAGGAATGAGGAAGTTTTTTCAATTTCATAATTACTCTTTGCATGCAGAAGGAAGAATTTTCATCTATCATCTCAAGGGAAAGGCATCCATGTGGTGGGACTGATTTGTGTAGGTGAAACACATTGATACGAAAAATGTTACTTAGAGGGAATTCAAGAGGTATTTTCAAAAGAAATACTTGACTAAGAGACACTATGACAATAAAATGAAGTAGTTATTTAAACTCATGCTTGGGATTATGATCATAGATGAATATGAAATAAGGTTTTTAGAGTTGCTAAAGTATGTTTCTTTCATAAAGGATGAGCTAGATGTGATTCATAGGTATCTGAGTAGGATGTCATCATTTATTAGTGACAATATACAATATGATGATCCCAAAACATTCAAGGAGACCATAAGGCGAGATAAATTCCTTTATGATCAAAATAAAGGAAGGCCAACTTTCCAAAAAGATTGGGAAGACAAGAAGAAAAACAAGATGGGATATAGGAAGAAGGAGCGTAAGCCACCATTATTTAGAAATAATCCTCAGGGACATCCATCTTCTATAGAACAAAAAATGATCGAGACAGTGGGGAAAACATCAAGCCAAACACCTATTCAATGTTGGGGTTGTGGGGGAGATCATATGTATAGAGATTGTCCTCACAGAGGTTTAAAAGTAAGGATTGTTCACACTGTACATCAAGCTGACACATTGGAGGACATGGGAATAAATGTACCTAGGATCTATGCAACCCTGGACAATAAGCAAGTTGGGTTTTAGTCACATATGATTGAAGTGGAAGGTAATATCAACAACCAAACCATTTCTATTTTAATTAATTCATGAGCTAGTCATAGTTAAATAGATCCTAAGATGGTGGAAAGATTTCATTTTCCAAGAATCATCTTGGAAAATATTGGTTGGTGTAGTTGGATACTAGAGCTAAAAGAAAAATTAATGAGATGGTTATGGAATGTCCAATGGACATGAATGGACTGAGCACCAATGAAAATTTGAACATCATACCTTTAGTTCCTTTGACTTCCTAATTGGTATGGATTGGTTGGAACAACACAATGCTATCCTAGACTGTTATAATAAGGTATTTACTTTCTTGGATGAGAAGGAGAACCTAAGGACATTTAAAGGAATTTATAGGGGAGTAGCCGTTAGAGAAATTTCAACATTGTAGATGAAGAAAATTTATAGAAAAGGGTGTCAAATATTTGCAGCACATATGGAAGAGACACCTAAAGGTAAGGTGTCAAATATTGAAGATTATGCAGTACTAAAAGAGTTTGAAGATGTATTTAAAGAAATACTAGGATTACCCCCTAAAAGAGACATTGATTTCTCCATCAATTTGATGCCTGGAGAAGCCCCAGTATTCAAGACCCCTTATAGTATGAGTACACATGAATTGAAGGAATTTAAATGAAACTTGAAGAGATTCTGAAGAAGGGTTATATACGCCCAAGTGTGTCACCTTGGGGTACCCCACTATTATTTGTGAAGAAAAATTATGGAACATTGAGACTTTGCATTGATTACAGGAAGTTGAACAAGGCAACTGTGAAGAATAAGTATCCCTTGCCAAGGATCGATGAACTCTTTGATTAGTTGAAAGATGAAAAAATATTCTCCAAGATTGATCTCAAGTCGGGTTATCATCAGGTAATAATTAAAGAAGAAGACATCAACAAGACTACTTTAAGAACAAGGTACGGTTGTTATGAGTTCACAGTGGTTCCATTTGGGTTATCAAATGAACCAATTGTATTCATGTCTTTAATGAATGGTATTTTCAAATAATACTTAGATAAGTTTGTCATTGTATTTTTAGATGACAGTCTTGTATATTCTATGTTAGAGGTAGAGCATGAAAACACTTGAGGATGGTATTACAGATATTAAGGGAGCATCAATTGTATGTAAAATTGAGAAAGTGATCATTTTATCAGAAGCAAATTCATTATTTGGGACATATCATTTCATAGGAAGGGATAGCAGTGGATCCTGAGAAGATAGAGGCCATTTGAGGATGGTCAATGCCAAACAATGTGACAAAGGTTAGTTCATTCATGGGACTTGCAAGCTACTATAGAATATTTTTTGAAGGATTCTTAAAGATTGCACACCCAATCACTTCCTTGTAAAATAATGGTGTGAAGTTTCAATGGACATTGTATTGTGAAACAAGTTTCCAACACTTGAAGCATTTATTAACAAGTGCTCCAATACTAAGGATTGTTAATCCAAATGAATACTTCATTGTATGCATCGATGCATGTAAAGAAGGCATTGGTGGTGTCCTCAGTCAAAATGGGTATGTTGTATGCTATGAATCAAGGAAGTTGAAGGAAAATGAAAGACACTATGCTACTCATGATTTGGAGTTGGCAGCCATAGTGCATTACTTGAAGATGTGGAGGCACTACCAAATGGGAAAAAGGTTCGAGTTGGGGACATAACATAATGGTCTAAATTTTCTATTTGGACAACCAACTCTAAATGTTAGGAAAAGAAGGTGGTTATAATTTCTCAATGAATATGGCTTTGATATAAACCATATCAAGGGGAAATAAAACAAGGTGGTCGATGCACTTAGCAGAAGGATGCATGAGTTGCATGCTATAGCCATTAGCATGTACCAATCAAATTTGAAGGATAGAATCTTAGAGGCTGCAAAATCAAATTTGCAATACATGGAAATAATAAAAAAATTACAGCAAGGTATTTTGCACCAGAAAATTGAAGATTATAAGCTAGAAAATGATGAAATTCTCATGTAGAGGGGAAGAATTTATGTACCAAATTCCCAGGAATTGAAAAATATGATATCCAGAGAAACGAATAATGTATCTTATGCTGGGAAACTAGGTTATCATAAAAATATTGCAGCTGTCAAGAGCCAATATTATTGGTCAGGCATGAAGAAAGAAATTGCTAATTTTATTTCCAAATGTTTAGAGTGTCAAAAGATCAAGGTTGAGCATAGACACCCATCTGGTTTGCTACAACCATTTCCCATTCCTAAGTGGAAATGGGAAGTTGTAAAAATGGATTTCATCACCAAAATGCCTAGAACAAACAAGAAGCATGATTCTATGATGGTAGTGGTGGATAAGATTAATAGAGTTGCCCATTTTAGTCTAGTAAAGATCATTCACAAGGAAACCAACTTTGTTGATATTTATATGAGCAAAATTTCTCGACTACATGGTATACTTAAGACAATTATGTCTAACAAAGATCCAAAATGTACATCAAATTTTTGGAAAGGATTATTTAAGGGATTTGGAACAAAATTGAATTTTAGCACAACTTATCATCCATAATTAGATGGATAAACATAGAGGGTGAATCAAGTGATCGAGGATATGTTGAGGTGGTATGTGATGGATAAACCATCAAAATGGGAAGACTACCCATAATTATCAGATTTTTCTTACAAAAATGGGTATCGAGAATATGTAGAGATGAGCCCATTTGAGGCACTTTATGGAAGAAAGTGCAACACACCGATAAGTATGGATGAACCAACAAATAGAGAAATAGTTGGGCCACAATTAATCAGGGAAATGGAAGAGAAAATGTTGAAAATAAAATAGAATTTAAAGGCTGATCAAGACAGGAAGAAAATATATGATGATAAGGGAAGAACTCACATGGAATTTAAAGTGGGTGACCATGTATTCTTGAAAGTAAAGGCCAACAGAAGTTCCCTAAAGTTGGGAAATTGTTCAAATTTGGAAGCTCATTATTCTGGGTTGTTTGAAATGGTAGAGAGGACTAGGCCTATAGCATTCATGCTTTCCTTTCCTTGATCAATGACTATTCATAATATATTCCATGTACCATTGCTAAAAAAGTATATACCTAATGCTAATCATGTCATTGATTGGAATGTCATTTAGGTGAAGCAAGAAGGTGCCTTTAAAGTGCATCCGGTGTGCATATTGGATTGAAATATCAAGCAACTCCGAAATCGATCCATAGAGCTAATAAAGGTCCAATGGACCTGGTATGGTATTCAATATGCATTTTGGGAGCACGAGGATGTTATGCGGGAAAAATACCTGCATATTTTTTGAGGATTTTTGAAATTTTGGTTGTATATGTGTATATATTGCATTGAGGACAATGCATAAATAAGGGGGGGGGGGATGTAATACCCCTAGGCCAAACCCCAACTGTAAATGTAAATACAAATGTACTTAAGCTGGTGAGTTGTTTGATATCATTTTTCATAAACCTTCCATGGTATAGTGTGCACATGTAGTGCACTTTATAATCATGAAGTGTGCACATTCTAGGATACCGCATGCAACAAACTTAAGTGCATACAATTTTCAGGCCAAAGATCCTTTGTGTATATGTTTTGTTTTGATGTTGGTGGTCCGGGATGGAAAAAGGACAATATATCTGTAATGTAAATGTAATCACACAAATATTAATGAAAAGTACATCACTACAACAGACCAACCATGTAAAAGAGTATGGGGGACTAAACTCCATTAGTTAAGGAAAGGGGGATACAAGTTAAGGATAAGGGGCTAAGCTAGGGAGCTTAAGCCAAAAAGTAATATTATATTAATATTCCTTAAAGTATAAAGTATGGATAATTATCTTATCCTAAGTTCTAAGGATGGGGACAAGTGGGCCAAAGTATTTTTCAACATGATAGGTGTCAAGTTGGGAACATGCATACATATAGTTTGGACTTATCTCATTTTCCACCAGTCCATCATCATGGACTTACTCATTCAACTGTCCTTTGTACCTTCTTGTCACTGTACCTATACTCATACGCATACTTGTAATTGTACTTGTATCTATACCTATACCTGGTTAGCTTAGGAGTTGGACTATAGAAGTAGGTTGTCAGGCCCGTGGGATATTGAAGAGGCCTGTTGTTAGGCCTATCATATATTGAAGAGGTGTGTTGTTAGGCTCGTGAAAAATTCTCTGTAGGTGATATAATTGTTGGGAATTGATTTCCCGAAGGTGCCAAACTGCAGCTATAGGGATTTGAGACTTCTTGTCTGGCCTATTGTTGAAGCCCCGAAAAGGAAGTAGGGAAGTCGAGGGACTATTGAGAAGAGAAGGGGAAAATTTCCAGGGGCAAGACAAACATGTGGGTAATGAGAGACTGTAGTCTATTAGTTTGAGTTGACACCTGTGATGGATTTTTTCCTATTGTATGATATACATCAACCTGGTTAGGAATTCCTTTACCTGAGTGGAGTTCAGTCCCATCTCAGGGGTGACCCACTGCTAAGATTTTTGAGTAGTGTGGTCTAAGGTTGGGAGGAACATGGAAGGTCTGGACACAATTGGTGATATTTTTACTAAGATAGGTGTCAATTGTGTGTTAAATTACAAACTGCATTATTAGGTATGAGTTTATTTTTATGGGTTTTTCCTATGTTTCTTGAATGTGTATTTTTATTATTATTTTGTATGAATTTGGGCATTTGCAGAGTTTCTATATGTTTTAATTTTGGATATAGTTCAAAAATTTTATGTGGCATATCCCAGTTGGATGTTGGGGATGCTACGACAAAAATATCATTTCCTATGCATACCATTGGTAAGCATAGGCAATGGAATTTCCTTTGCATAACATTACATACCATTGCATACCATTGTAATACCATGCAATGTTATGCATAGGCAATGGTATTTCCTATGCATACCATGGCATACCATTGCAATGGTATGCATAAACAATGGTATTTCCTTTGCATACCATTGCAATACCATTTCCTATGCATACAATTGCATACCATTACATACCATACCATTGGTATGCATACCATTACATACCATACCATGGTATGGATACCATTGGTATGCATACCATTGGTAGCCATACCATGGTATACATACAAGGGTTTTAGTGGTATTTTTATTAGTTTTTTATACATACCATGGTATTGCATTGGTATGCATACCTTTGCATACCATGGTGTTGCAATGTTATGCATATCATTGCATACCATTGGTATCCAGTGGTATGCAACAACAATACCATTGCCTATGCATACCAATGGTATGTATAGGCATTGGTATTGTCTTTGCATACCATTTCATTACTATGCAATGGTATACAATGGTATAAAAAGGCAATACCAATGCCTATGCATACCATTGGTATGCATAGGAAATGGTATGTTCTTTTCATATAAGTACGTACCATGGTATCACAATGGTATGCATACCACTAGTATGCATTGGCATTGGCATTGGAATTGGCATTGTCATTGGTATTACCATTGGTATGCATTGGTATGGTATGCATTTCCTTTCCATTGCCTTGTATGGTATGGTATGTAGTGTCATTGCCTTGTTTTGGTATGATATGCATTTCCATTGCATTGTATGGTATGCATTGGTAATGGAAATGGTATGCATTCCCTTGACATTGTATGGTGTGCATTGGAAATGGTATGGTATAGTATGTTGTGCCTTGCCTTGGTATGGTATGCATTGGAAATGGTATGGTATGCATTGGCATTGGCATTGGCATTGGTATGGTATGGAATGGTATGGAATTGGTATGATATGGAATTGGTACAGTATGGTATGGTATGCCTTGCCTTGGTATGGTATGCCTTGCATTGGTATGGCATGCATTGGCATTGGTATGGTATGGTATGGTATGGTATGGTATGGTATGCCTTGACATGCTTTTCATTTCCTTCACATGCCATATCTTGTCTTTACATACCATGCCTTGCCATCCTATGCCTTTCCATGTCATTTCATGCTATGCCACTCCATGCCTTTCCTTGCATTCACTTTCCATGCCTTTCCTTTTCCATGCCATACCTTTCCATACCATGCCATTCCTTTCGATGCCATGCCTTGACATTCATTGCCTTTTCTTCAATTATTGTATTTCCATACCATGCCTTTCCATACTATTCCTTGTCATCCCATGCATTGCCATGTCATTCCATCCCATGCCTTGAATTCACTTTCAATGACTTTCATTTTCCATGCCATGTCTTTCCATACCATGCCATTCCTTTCCATTCCTTGCCTTGCCTTCACTTGTCATGTCTTTTCCTTTCATACCATGTCTTTCCATTACATGCCTTCACTTGTCATGCCTTTCTTTCACTTGCCATGCCTTTCCTTGAATTCAATTTCCCTTCCATCAAAGGATTCATACGTAAAAATTACAATCAAAGGATTCATTAAGCATGTAATTCTACAACTTGTTATCCCATATTTATTATATAAAAATACTTGCATGAGAATTCCAATGTTTTGGTCAATGAGGCATAGTGCAATTTTTGAAGAGGAGGTTTATTTTCAAGAAAACCATGCCAGAAATTTTTGGGTAGTGTAGTTGTGTGGTCCTTGGAAAAATAGAATTTTATTAGCTTACAAAACTCCTTTATGTTGTTTGGTTTGGATTGTATTCCCTCGGACCAAATTGGACACATGTCCCTTAAAGTCTTGAAGAGGTGAGTTGCAACTTGCAATAAAACTCAAACTGTGACTCTGATGGGAGAGATGCCAATTGAATTGTATCTGAAGCATCATGTTTCAACTACGGGGGGGGCTCCGCTATCATTTTGTTGACCAGAAAATTGTATCTTGGAGTATCTGCGACACTATGGCTTTGGTCAATGAGGCACAGTGTAATTTTTGAAGAGGAAGTCTATTTTCAAGAACATTATGTTGAGAATTTGTGGGTAGTGTAGTAACATGTTCCTTCACCAAATATACTTGTGGGATATTACAAAACTTTTTTATGTCGCTCATTTGAATTTCATGCCCTTTGACCAAATTGGCCACATGTCCCTCAATGACTTGAAGAGGCCAGTTGCAACTCACGCTAAAAATCAAACTGAGACTCAGATGGGTGAACCGTCAGTTGCATTGGATCTGAAGCACCGGGTTTTAACTAGGGGGGGGGGGGCTCCATTCTCATTTTGTCCATCAGAAAACTGTATCTTGGAGTTTCTTTGGAACTAAGGTTTTGGTCAATGAGACATAATGCAATTTTTGAAGAGGAGGTTGATTTTCAAGAACATTGTGTCAGGAATTTGTGGGTAGTGTATTCACATGGTCCTTGGCCAAACAGACTTGTGGGAGCTTACATAAATTCGTTATTTTGCTCAATTTGGTTTTTATTCCCCCCAACCAAATTGGCCACATGTCCCTAAATGAATTGAAGAGGTGAGTTGAAACTCACGAGAAAACTCAAGCCAATAATCGGATGGGAGAACCATTAGTTAAATTGGATTCAGAGCACCAGGTTTCAACTAGGGGAGGCCCTCTGCTATCATTTTGTCCATCAGAAAACCGTATCTTGGAGTATCTCCAACACTAGGGTTTTGGTCAATGAGGCATAGTGAAATTTTTGAAGAGGAGGTTGATTTTCAAGAACACTGTGTCGATAATTTTTGGGTAGTGTATTCATGTGGTCCTTGAACAAATAGACTTTTCAGAGCTTACAAAACTCTGTTATGACACTCAGTTTGAATTTTATGCCTCTAGACCAAATTGGTTACATGTTCCTGAATGACTTGAAGGGGCATTTTTCAACTCGTGATAAAAATCAAATCGAGACTTGGATGGGTGAACCATCAGTTGCATTGGATTCAAAGCACTGGGTTTCAACTAGGTCCCCCCCTCCATTGTCATTTTGTCCACCAAAAAAACGTATCTTGGAGTATCTTCGACATTAAGGTTTTTGTCAATGAGTCATAGTGCAATTTTTGAAGAGGAGGTCAATTTTCAAGAACATTGTGTCGAGAATTTGTGGGTAGTGTAGTCATGTAGTCTTTGGAGAAAAACAAATTTGGGAGCTTACAAAACTCCGTTATGACGCTCTGTTTGGATTTTATGTCACCAAATGAAATTGGCCAAATCTCCCTGAATGAATTAAAGAGTCATGTTTCAACTTGTGATAAAACTCAAACCGAGACTCGAATGGGTGAACCATCAATCGCATTAGATCTAGAGCACCAGGTTTCAACTAGGGGGTCCTTCCATTTTCATTTTGTCCAACGAAAAATTGTATCTTGGAGTATCTTTGGCACTAGGGTTTTTCTCAGTGCTTATTACATATGTTTAGGCAAGGCATGTGAAGGAAAGGAAAGTGAAGTAAAGGCATGGCAAGTGATAAGGAAAGTGAAGAAAAGGAATGGCATGGAAAGTGATAAGGAAAGGCAAGTGAAGGCAAAGCATGGCTAGTGAAGGCAAGACATGGAAAGGAATGCCATGGAAAGTGAAGTAAATGAAAGGCAAGGCAAGGCAAGGAAAGTGAAGGAAAGGTAAGGCAAGGCAATGAAAGTGAAGGAAAGGCATGGAAAGTGAAGGAAATACATGGAAAATGAAGGAAAGGAAAGGCATGCAAAGTGAAGGAAAGGCAAGGAAAGGCAAGGCAAGGCAAGGCAAGTGAAGGAAAGGCATGGAAAGTTAAGGAAATGCATGGCAAGGAAAGTGGAGGCAAATGAAGGAAAGTAAAGGAAAGACAAGGTAAGGAAAGGAAAGCGAAGTCAAGGCATGGGAAGTGAAGGAAAGGCATGACAAGTGAAGGAAAGGCATGAAAAGGCAAGTGAAGGAAAGGAAATACATGGAAAGTGAAGGCAAGGTAAGTCAAGTCAAGGAAAGCTAAGGAAAGTGAAGGTAAGGCAAGGCAAGGCAAGGAAAGTGAAGGTGAGGCATGCGAAGTTAAGGAATGCATGGAAAGGCAGGTGAAGGAAAGGAAAGTCATGGCAAGTGAAGGAAATGAAAGGCAATACAAGGCAAGTGAAGGTAAGGCAAGGAAAGGTAAGACAAGACAAGTGAAGGAAAGGAATGACAAGTGAAGGAAAGGCATGGCAAGGAAAGTGAAGGAAAGGCATGGAAAGGCCAGTGAAGGCATGGAAAGTTAAGTGAAAGAAAAGAAAGGAAAGTGAAGGAAAGACATGGCATGGAAAGTGATAAGGCAAGGAAAGTGAAGGAAAGGGAAGGCAAGTCAATGAAAATTGATAAGGCAAGGAAAGTGAAGGGAAGGCATGGAAATTAAAGGAAAGGAAAGGTAAGTGAAGGAAAGGAAAGACAAGAAAAGTGAAGGAAAGGAAAGGAAAGTGAAGGAATGGCATGGAATGGAAAGTGAAGGCAAGGAAAGGTAAGTGAAGGCATGGAAAAGGAAGGTTAAGTGAAGGCAAGGCAAGGTAAGGTAAGGCAAGGTAATTGAAGGCAAGGCATAGAAAATGCAAGACAAGTGAAGGAAAGACAAGGAAAGTGAAGGAAAGGCAAGTGAAGGAAAGACAAGGAAAGTGAAGGAAAGGAAAGTGAAGGCAAGGCAAGGAAAGTGAAATAAAGGAATGAATGGAAAGGCAAGTGAAGGAAAGGCATGGCATGTGATGGAATGACATGGAATGGAATGGGAAAGGGAAGACAAGTGAAGGAAAGGCATGGAATGGAAAATCAAGTGAAGTAAAGGAATGACATGGACAGTGAAGGAAAGGAAAGGCAAGACAAGGAAAGGAAAGGAAAATCAAGGAATGGCATGGGTATGCTTTAAGGTAGGGTATATTTTAACAACATTACAAATATTTTAACAATAGTCAAAATGAATCCAAAATAATTATTTTCATATATCTATATGTTCATCTAAGTATACCATCGGGATCACTTCTAATACTAACGATTTCCATTAACTTCTCATGCTCAGAGTAAGGCAAGAAGTATTGTACCTTTGATGAGTTCTTACTTGGAATTGTTTGTAGTTGGAGGTTTGTAAAAATAACCAAGTTTGTAAAGTGGTATACAACTTGACCTGGTTTATATTATTAAAATACATAACCACCTTTCTTTCATTTTCTTTCATCATGTGTAAGATATTCTCCTTTAGTAACCATTTACCCTGTCAGAAATTCAATGCCTTCGGAGTCTGTTACTAATCGCATGAGGGTTTTCTTTCCCTCTAAGAATTGTTCCAACCAATAATCAGTGTCACATTCATTATCTCTTGGGGAAACCACTATTCATAAGTGCCTTGCAAAATATGGAGTGCCTAAATGTGAGTCCACTAAATGAAGAAAGAATAACACATTCATTCTAGTTATTCAAAATTTAATAGAAGGATTCAATGAACCTTGTAGTACAAGATCCAAGACATGATCATGATCTGCTGAAATACTTGATTGGTCCTCCTCCAATTGGGATAATTCCATAGTTATATGATGACCAATGGGGAGTGATACACAATCCCATAAATCAACCCATTCTGTTGATTTGCAATCATCCAATTCATTACTACTACATGGACCATATAAGAAAGATATGTTTCTCATCCATATTGCAACTATTTCATTGTCTGATGTTCTAACTGAATGGAGTCCATGAGTTCCCTAGATATTTTTGCATTCATACCAATTTTATCGATCTACATCGACCACCTCCAAAAAATATCTATGTACATGTCCTTTCTTGAGTTATTTGTCTTCACAAGTTCCTATTCCCTCTCCCATTACGGAAGAACACCATTCAACAATGGATTTTTCATCTCGAATGAGGGAAGTAGTAGTGAACTTCACTTATTTCTTGCATAATTCTTTTTTTATGCATGCACCTACTCCATCATTCTCCCCTTTCCCATGCGCAGGCTCAAAATAGCTCCAAATATGTGGTACCTTTAGTTGTTTCTACAACATACACAACCTTTGAAACATACAAGCATTTTTGAACTGAACTGCACAACCATCTGACCAAATCCAATATTGATCCATCTATATGTTATTCTCCTTAAGGTGATTGTAGAACCATTGAAAGTAATTTTTTACATAGGCTAAGTCATGGCATTGATCATCACTTATGTAGAAGTGATACTCATTTAATATAACTTTGTTTTGTTCATTACTATCCAGTCCATGCTTGTATGTGATATGTACCATTATGCTAACCTACTCTGAATGATAATATTGTCTTTGAATCTCATTTTGTGGTTGAAGGGTGTAGTTCTTAGAAAAATCAACCACTGATAACACAGTACCAATAGAAAATGTATCTCTACATATTTTAAAATGCCCATCCTACCATCGCACCACATGGACATGATGGACATAATGTTGTGTCTTTTCGATGAATTCCTTCCTAAACTCATACTTGGGAAGTAACCAATTGTATCTTTTTTCTTTCATGTCCTCCATCAATATCATATGTCACATATTTAAAGCTTTGAAAGGAAACCTCCTTCTTCCCCAATTCATACTCATCTCTTACATGGATTCACTTTCTTAGAAATGTTGTTCCACCGCACCTCGGGCATGTCCCATCTAAGCATCTATTTCGATAAAATGTAAAACCCTCTAGCCTTTTACATAAGATGTTGTGATAAAGTCTCTAGATGATGATGGTGGCAATATAACTGGGCATTCCTACAAAAGGGTGTTGTGAAAAACACAATATATATATATATACACGTGTGTGTGTGTGTGTGTGTGTGTGTGTGTGTGTGTTTCATAATAATAACCATACTCAATGTGATATCTACAACAACACATTTTACAAATTGTCTTTATTCGAACATACTAAGGCTTGGATCTATGGAAAGATATTTGTCCTAAGTTAAGTGCACTATGTATTGTTCTGAATATCTCATACAATTTTGTCTGTTTAATGTCAATATAGTTTTTAATATGGGGTTCATGGTCCCTAGATACCCTTCTCAATTTTATTACATTTTTTTTGTTGGAAGAGGGCCTTGCGTTATCACACCAGAAATCTTGAACTAGTCCCTTAATAAATCCAATTAACTTCATGTCATAATGCAGTATCCTTCCAGTGAAGGCCCAAAATTATGTTGGGGCACTTGTGTCTAGGCTATCTCTTCTATGAGAATACTTTCTAAGGGTTTTGACATTGAATTTCAAGAGGTGAGAGGTTTGTTGTAGCAAACAATGTTTTCTTGTAATCTTGCTAACAATTGACTCGGACACGACATGTTGGGTTACATTGCAGGCTCTAGAACGAGAATTCTTACCAATTTTTTGAAAAGTGTATACAAGGTTTCATACTATACGACGACTTGTTTCTACACTTTTGACTGTTTTAATACTTAAAATTCTCCTTACAACATTCAAACTTCTAGATGTTAACAAGGATGAAAATAATTGACATTTAGCAACATCGGATTTTGGTTAAAAATATTCTTGAATGATTTTATAAGAGTGATAAGGAATAGTACGGTTAGGTTACTTACCTTCAAGTGATGCTATACCACTTTCATTGACCTAAATGCATTTAGGATTTCTTCATCGTCCAATGCTCAATCTAGGTAGGGACGATTAATCCCTATTCTGGGAATCTTTACCTCCATGTTGTGGAGTTAAAAATGTTGCAATTCTTTCCCCTTCAATCAATGATGAATCAATTGTGGGAGGAGAGTGCACATTTGACTATCCAACAAGATATTGCACAACAAGACCTTCTTCACCGCAATTTTGTTCACCAATTGCTTCTCTAATTTCAGCCATTGTATAATCAACTCCAACCAAATCCTCGATCAACAATTCATCCACAAAAAGCTGCCTTGATGAGATATTATTTGGATTTCTCTCTAATGAACTCTTGCGCTTTTCTTCTAGTGATGGAGGAGAAACATTAGTAGCTTCTATTGCACTAGAAATTGGATTTCTCTCATGTCAAAGCCTACGCTTTGACATGTAACTTTTTTTTTTCTCTTTCTTCTTCTACCTTTTCGATAAGTTTCTTTTTTTTCGAGAACTTTATTTCTTGAATCCGTTGATTCCCCATTTAAAAAAATAAGAATTGGATTCCAAAAACCCACCACAAATTTGTCTTTTTTATTATGTAATAAGGCACAACTAAGTGGAGAAATTTGTTTTTGTATTACAAAAGAAGACATATCTAATAATTCCAATTCCAATTGCACTTGGAAAAATTTGTCTTTCAATTCCAAGAAGACACAAGAAGATAAAAAAAACGGTTCCAATTGCACTTGGACAAATTTGTCTTCCAAGTCCAAGAAGAAACAAGAATATACAAACAACAATTCCAATCACACTTCCACAAATTTGTCTTCTAATTCCAAGATGACACAAGAAGAGACAAATAACAATTCCAATTACACTTGGAAAAATTCGTCTTCCAATTCCAAGAAGACACAATTACATAGAAACAAAAATTCCAATTGCACTTGACAAAGTTGTCTTCCAAATTTTCCTGCAACGGTCTGGAAATAGCACAAAAGTATTTATGAATCTAACAAAAAAACTAAAAAAAGTAAAAATTGTCTGTGCAGGATTATTGTTTTTCAAGCTGTCGAGTTTTTCTCGAGCATGAGATAGATGAGGTGCAGTGTGCTTGGCACCAAAAAATTCCTTGGAGGAACAGGTGCACACTAAAGCATGTGTGCATTCTAGGAATGTGCACATGTTCCTGTTGATAATAAACGACCAACTCAATAAATTCACAGGAGCATGTGCACACTCTTAATGCAATGCATATAACATTTAATATCCACCAAAGCCTTTTATGAATAAAATTGTATAGGGGTATGGAGACAACTAAGGCCTAAGGGGTTAGGATTGAAAGAATTTTAAAGGATATAGAAATGGTTAGAACACCAATATGTGTGATCTAGGTGGATATTGGTGTCCACCCACCTTTTCCAATTGGCTCAAAATAGTTTTTTGGCAATTTTGGCAGTTTACTATTTTTAGCAGTTTTGAACTTATGGTGCGTGTTTGAGGGCCTAAACGACATTTTTTCACATTCGTCCAGCTCAATGATAGTTGGAGGCTCTCATTGAACCCCCTAAATGAATATCCCCATAAATACCTTTCTAAGGAGCTATCGTTCTCCCTAAGTGAAGATCGTATGCCAAAGCTACGACCCCGAGAAGTTAATGTACTAACTTACCTAAATGGGGCCCACATGAATTTTGGCTCTTCATGCCTTAGGGTTAAGTTTTTGGATGTCTAGGGCTTTTTAATTCATCTTTATTGTAAAAATTCCTTTAGAGCCTCATTGTACTCATATTTTTATGAATGAGAAGAATGAAATGAAACCATAGATATATAATGTTAACACAGAGACACAGTGTAAAATAATAGAGATATAGTAAAACTTGATTCTATAAATAACAAATATGTTGAAAATTGTAAAATGTAGACTAAAAAAAAGATTGCTAGAATGGTGGAAGCTTATCTCTGAGAAGATATGTAATGGGAGCACTCAACACAATGGAGAAAATTGCTTCCTATGGAGAGAGGATTGATCCAGGTGGATATCGGTCAACGTCTAAATCTAGATCTAGCTCTATCTAGTGGTCTAGGTCATGGTCTATGTTAAGCTCTGGATTTGGTGACAATATATTTGGAGAAATGGAACCTACTGAAATGGACATTATGATCGTTTGGAGGCTTAGATATTATGATATTGCAGTGCAACGAAATTGAAAGGACCATTTGGAGGCAGAGAGATAGTGAGATTGCATTGAACCATTTAGAGGCCTAGACTAAGGAGAGAGAGGGAGGGGGATATAGTGAGAGTGAGACTAACAATGAGAGAGATAAATCAGTGGTATATGTAGGAGAGAAAGAGAGGAGAGATAGAAAGAGGGAGGGGGAGAGATATAGGAAGGAGGGGGGTAGAGAGAGAATGTGTGAGT
>JZKD02S1795071.1:516940-531418 GCA_000966675.3 Picea glauca | reverse complement strand
AAAAATTAAAGAATTTAATTCTATCAAATTTATTAATTAGTGGAGTAATTTGATTTTTTAAATGGAATAAGAGTATTTTATTTTTAAAAAGTAAGCATTATATCTCCATGTCACTGCATCTCAATACATTCCCATGGTTTTGGCATTTAAATATTTCTAACTCTCTTAACTAGAAATTTAAGGAAGAAATAGAGGATAGAGAGGTTGTAGATGCATAGACATAGAGTTTGTAGATGAGTGTAGAGGATGGGAAAGTTATGAATCCTTCACCCATAGGATATTGGTGGGTGTTGGTTGTTTGAGAGTGAAGTTACATTCTTTCAAATTATTCCCAAAAGGCATTGAACATATTGAACTTTTTCTTCATACATTGAAGAGCACTAGACCTTCCTTGTATTGTGTGGAATAGAATAAGAAAGTGTCATGGCTATTAGATAATTGGATGACAGTCTTAGAGTTCCTTGTAGTAGTAGTTCAACTAAACCATGATAGAAACAGATGGGGTCGAGTGAGATTAAATTAGTTTGAATTCATTCACCCTAGTGGTCTCATAACTTAGCATGGGGTGGCATCTACCCTCGATGCATATGGTTGAGTGGAAAATTGATCATGCACAAAGACTTGCTTGGACCATCTTTGAATCAAGCTAAGTGATCTATCTTTATTGATGAATTTTCAATTGAAACTTATTTTCTATTATAAATTTACATGGATTATGCATGTTTTTTTTGTTGTTGTAAAGTTCATAGGAAAAAATCTATTTTATTTTTAAAATATCATACAATCCAAAAACCATTGTTGTTGGCCTACCACTCGGGAAATGAAACCAACAACAAAGGTAGATACCATCCGATCAAATATATTGTTTATGGAGAGTCCAAAAAAACTTAAAAACCAGAGTTCTTTTGAAAGTACCATGCATATAGCTACTAAAAACTATAATTTTCAAAAAATAAAGACTGTTAGAGAAATCACTTCATGGGGCCGAGGTCCCCTCTCCTGAGGTTTGAGGGTGAGTCGGTTGAGCTTCATGGTGCCCCAAAGGCTTATGACGAGGTTCTTGATGGAGGAAAGCGAGGATTTGTCGAACCATCAAGTGGAGGCCATTGAGCTGGAGTTGGACCATGTTTTGAGTGTCTTCTATGGTTTGTAGCATTTGTCCCATAAGTGTCTTGATGTGCTAGCAGAGTTCGACTGTCCTCTAATATAGGGTGTCCCTACCCTTGGTGTGTCCAATATCCGAGACCCAATGGATAGTGTTCCCAGCTATTTATGTATCCATAATCATCTCCCTTTCCTCACTGAGTGTGCCTTTTGCTTCATCTAGGGCTCTTTGAAATCACTGAGGGGTGTTTGAAATGTAGTTTATGGTGGCGTTAAAAGCCTCTTGTTGGACACGGGATTTTGGTAACCCCTCCTCTTGTTGCCTCGAAGTGGAAGCTTCAGGAAGTCCTGAGAAACATATATAATTAGGAGGATATCAATGCCTAGAGGCCATGGTATCTCTGATGAGGACCTGAATTGAAGGTTTGTACCATATTGAGAGAATATTCAATAGATATCTCATTACGGATGGAGGGGGACTCCAAGTTGTCGGCCAGGCTCTCAAGATGCAAATACGACATCAAAATTTCACTAAGTGTAGCATTCCTACTCTAAGGAGAGGGGATCATCATCTAGGACAATATCATAAGGATGAGAGTGAGTCTGGGCATCCATAGGATGCCCCATTACTCTCATTTATTTGTTTCTTCCATTTGCCTTGTTGGTCGTGCCTTGAGCTTCCTCCTAAATCATTCACTTTGTGGGAGATCCTTCGTTCCATGTTTTCCTTGTCCTCAGGATTGGGCTCCTTCATTAAATTCCTTAACTGTGGATGTTGGATGTCGGTGTGAGAGTCCCTCCTTCCTTTTCTAGCTAGAATTTAGGTGTCATTGACGCATTCCCCTTGGTTCTAATGCTTGTCCTTTCAGGTGATATGGAAAGAGGTCTCAAGATTGTCCATCTAGATCCCTCCCCCTGGCATATCAGGAGTATTCACCTGCATTAAATTCCATCGTGGGCTTCCCATGGCATGGTCTTGTCGAATTTTGTCCTTGTAGGTAGCTTTCATCTGGTCATCATCCAATCACCAGAGTTCCCTTTGAATGTTGTTTTGATTTCACACAGAAGGGGAGTTTTGATTTGTTGGGTCATTTACGATCCCCCTCTAGTCTTGGGGATCTCCCCTTCATCTTCATTCTTCCTTAGTTCTTCTTTCGATAGGGAGTGCACCTCTCTTTCTAGTAGGATCCTTGTGGCACCTTTCTCAAATTTTTCTTGCAATGGTCTTATTTTCCAAGTATGGAGGTTGCTTAGGTTGAAGGTGTCGATGTGGATACGAGGCACGTAAAGTACTTCCTCTTGGAATTCGACCACTTTTAAAGTCAAGTCCTGCCTTTCCATAGTTGGAATTCCTCCCAATTTATCCTTCTCTCGATCCCTCTCTGCCTCAGGATCGATTTTGTTATTGTTGCTCGATCTTTATTCCCATGGGGTTTGGTGCTCACTTGGCTGGTGCCCTTTATCGTGCTCCTGGGTGTAAAGGTCTTGTCTTGCGATTGTGATGTAGGCATGGGAGAAACCCTCATCCTCTGAGAGATTACAGGGCTTGTCCCATGAATCCTACTTAATCTTGAGGCTTTCATTAGCTAACTAGTCTACTAGCTTGTTGGTCGAGTGCTTAAGATGTTTGGGTATGATCACTAGCATGGAGGCCAAAATTTGCTGAATGGATTTCATATTAGCCTCTAGATGCCATTTGTTTGAGGTTTTTGATGTCTAGGAGCCATGTTTCAAAATTTTGAACATATTGATTATGATTTGGGAGTCACCTTTTATAATTATCTTATCATAACCCTGGGCTGCAACTACATGAATCCCTTCTACTTTCACCTGGAGTTACATAATGTTTTTGGTATTTATCCCCATTTGACCCCCATACATTCTCAAGATGTTTCTTTTGTTGGTTTATAAGACTCCTTCATACTGGCATGTCTCATATTTCCTTTTGAGGCCCTGTCAAAGTTCATCTTGAGAAGCCTTTATAAGGGAGGGTTACACTAAGAAGGAGAAACTCGAGGGGACATTGTTGGTCTCTTTATGAGGGAAGCTAGGCTAGAGATGAGGTTGAGGCCTTGGACTACTGAAAGATCAAATGGGATAATTTTCCAATCTTTTTCCTCATAGGGTTGGGATAGAATCATTTCCTGGACTAAAGTGAGGACCTTGTTCCAGAGCTCTTTTGGGGGAATCTCTTGGATCTTAAAGACCCTAAAGTTGTTCTCTTTTGAGGCATCTTAGGTAAGAAATCTAGGTAAGAGGTTCCACGCTTTATTGAACATAGGGTTCTAAGTTATTGTTAGTGGCCATTGTTCTATGGTGTCCCTTATAAATTTCCTGTTGCGACCGGAGCATTGAAATAGAAGTGCCTGGAGGGTCCATAGATTTTCCATCTAAATGCAAGTATTTAAGAGGTGCTCTATTATTTCCTCATGCACCTAAAAAACAAGGCATCAAGAGGGTTATGAGAGTCCCCGTTTGCAGAGATTGTCCCAAGTGAGAGCTCTGTTTATGGATACCATCCAAAAGAAGGTTGAAACTTTCGGCCACAGGATTTGTTTCCAAATCTTGACTTCAATTTGGGCTTGAGGAATCTTGTTGTGTTGGGAATCTATCTAGTATACTTGTTTAGTTGTGAAGGCTCTAGAAGAGTTGTTTCCCCAATGAGGCCGATCTTGTTTTTTGAAGCTATGGATTCTCTTTCTATTGATTTTCTCTAGGAAATCCTCTATGATGTTGTTGTCTATTTCTCAAGTCCAACCATGGTAGGGGATCTGTTTCTTCCAATGACTGGGGTTTGTTTCTTTTATCTAGTATTGAGAAACCCTAGTCTTATTCTGGGATGTCATTCCAGTTTGTAGTCTGAGATGAGATGGCTGGTCTACCGATATGGGGTGTTGTTTCCAAGCATCCTCCAGAATCCTTTCCATTGTTTATTTCCCATAAGAAATTTTCTTGAACTAAGTGTCGACTATGCCAAACTAGTTTCCAGAGGGGAATTGTTCATTCTGATGATCTGCCTAGTTTGTTGATTTTGGGCATATTTAATTTTCGAGAGGCTAGCCCATTGAGATTGGGGATTAGTTATCCAACTCCACCATATTGTATCCCCCAATATTTGGATGATAGTTTCTAGATCCCTAGATCCGAGACCTACTTTTAGTTTTGGAAGAAAAACTATTTCCCATGCCACTAATGCTTATTTATTTTTGTTTTTCGAGATGCTCCATAAGAAGTCTCTTTGAAGAGTTTATTATCGCTCTAAGAATATATTTTGGGGTTTCTACGAATAAGATAGGGTAGATGGGAATTAATTGAAGGACCGATTTGATGAGGATGAGTTTGCTAGCTATATTGAGAGAACAGAATGACTGATTACCCAATTTGTTTTCCATCTTGTCGAGGAGGTCCTCCCAAAAAAAAATCTTTAAGGATTTCTTTGTTAGAGGAACTCCTAGGTATTTGGATTGAATCTTTCTTGTTTGGAACCCTAGGATACATGTTAGGTGACAATCGATCAACTGAGGGGTATTGAAGAAGAAGATGTTGGACTTCTCTTTATTGACATACATCCCTGAGGCTTCAAAGAAGTCATGGAGTACTTTCTTAATTATGAGGTATTTCTTCATAGTTTCAGAAGCCATTAACATTGTGTCATCCAAAAATTGTTGATGCAAGTATGGGGATTATTCTCCATTGAGAGAGATACCCTTCTATTTTCCTATCACCACTTCTGCATTGATATCCCTTTCCATGCCTTCTTCCATCATGATAAAGAGGAAGGGAGAGAGGGGGTCTCCCTGACAGATACCCATGGTTGGGGAGAAGCTCGAGGAGGGGGAAACATTAACTAAGATAGAAAATAATGTCATGGATATCATGGAGTGAACCCATTTTGTACAATTTTCACTGAAGTCAAAAGTGGCCAGGATGTTGAGGATATAGTTCGAGTTCAAACTATCAAATTCTTTTGAGAGGTCTAATTTGATGTGCATTCTAGGTTTTTTAGAGGAATGAAGGGAGTGGATAAGGTCATGCATTAGGATTATACTGTCCAAGATTATTCTTCCTTCCACAAAAAATGTCTTCTCTAGGAATATTAGGGAGGGGAGGAGAGGTTTTAGTCTGTTCACAATGATTTTGGATATGAGTTTGTAGATAACATTGAAGAGACATATAGGGAGAATTTTTTTGTGTTTTTCTACTTTTTCATCTTTAGGAATGAGAGTGAGGAAGGTAGCATTGAAATTTGGCTGGAAGTTTTTCTATTTTCTGGAGTCTTCCTCTGCTTCCCAGAATTTGTTCTTTATTACTGACCAACATGTTAGGTAGAATTCCACTATGAATTCATATAGTCTAGGAGATTTCCCTTTCAACATCTTCCAGATCAATTGCTCCACCTCTTCCATGGTGACTGGCCTCATTAGGGATTTATTATTATTTTCATTTATCATTTTTGGAATATGTTGTGTAATATTTCTAATTGCATCCTTTTGATTTAGTTGTGGTTCTTACATTAAAGTTTTGCAGTATTGAAGAAGCTCTGATTGGATGTCTTCGTGGTTTCTTAATTTGTTTCCTTGTTGGTATTTTAGAGAGATAATTCTATTTTGATGTCTTTGTTGGATCATCGAGTTGTGGAAAAACTTCGTGTTTCGCTCACCTTCCTAGAGCCATAGGACTCTTGATTTCTATTTCCAGAGTATTTCCTTGTGCTTATCTTTGGTTTATATTTGGGCCATGAGAAAGACTTCTTCTTTTAATATCTCCTAGGAGGGCCATGAAGAGATCATCTGATGTTGGTTTTGTTTCATTATTGAAGTTTTTTTTTGTCTTGAAATCAGTTGCCAAATTCTAATTTATTCCGTAAATTGATTTGTTGTTTTAGGTTCTTCAATTGCTATTGGAGTCTATACATTGGGGAGCCTGAGTTGACTATCGAGGCCTTCCATCAAGAGGGATAGTTGGAGTGGAAGGACGTGTCTGTCATCCACAAGGATTCAAAGAGAAAGGGTCAAGTCTTGGGGCTTGCTGGGATATAGATGAGGAGGCTAATGGGCCAATGGTCTGATCCATGATAGTGGAGAATGGTGTCATCTATGGCATAGTTTCTTTGAAGAAGATATTATGATATGAGAAATAAATCCATATGGGAGGCTATGTGGTGTTGGCTAACTCAGTGGTTTCTCCAGGTAAAGTTTCAATTAGTGGTTTCCAAGTCAACCAAGCCTAGGTCGCTAATGGTTTCTTTAAATATTTCAGAGTCTTGATTCAGTCAATTTAAGCCTTCACTTTTTTCTAGGAGATAATTTGTTATGTTAAAGTATCCCCCTATTATTCAAGGATGTATTTCTAAGAGAGGAGCTATAAGGGAGAGATATTGCATAAAGGTTAATTTATCCTGCATAATATGAGGTCGATAGACATTGGTGATGTATCTTGATTGGTCAAATCCTATTGATTGGAATTTGGATGATATAGTACGTCGAGTGGTGAAGAAAGAGAAAGGATATTTCATTGGGGTTCCAGAATATGGCCAAGCCACCTGATGCTCCTTCCGCATCTACTACTATGGCATTGCAACTTCTCCAACATCTGGTGTCCATTTTTTCCATAGTTGTGGAAGTGCACTTGGTTTCTTGTAACATCATTATAAAATCTTTTTCATTAGAGATCAAGGTATTTAATAATATTTTCTTACTTGTTCTATTAAGGCCTCTTAAATTCCATTATATATATTTCATTGAGAAGGCTGGGGGTGTGAGGAGAATTTTTCTGCAATACTGTTAATCCTTCAAAAATTTAGAACAAGTTCTCTGAGTTCTTGTAAGAGTTGCTTGTAGGATGGCCTTCCTCTTTTTTTGTCATCTTTTGGTGTCTTAATAATTCCTTTTCTTGAAGTGTTCTTGATTGATAAATATGCACGTACAATTTTCTTACATTTTCGGGTCACTGCCCTTTCTCTTTATTCCTTGATTTGATCAAGTCACTTTGCAATAGTCTTATTTGTAGATCCGGTATCGAGTTTTCATATTTTTGTTCACATGTTTTTGCTATGCCTTGTATATATATATCTTCTATATCCATGTCTTCCATTTCATCCTGGTCCACCTTTATGGGTTCAAAGGGGACCATTGGATCATCGTGGTTTTGTAGCTGGAGATTAGACTTCAGGGAAGAGGGAGCACTAGTGGTGAGAAATTTATTTTCTTATCCAGGCTAGACACTTGGTTGGGTTTGGACTGAGGGGATTGGGTTGGGTACTTCTTTCTCTAAGAGGTTATCTAGTGAGTCGAAACTATAACTCGTGTACGATCCTCTTAGGTTGGGATGGGTAGGTATTTTCTTTTGGGCTTTTCACTTTTCTTGGAATTTTTCAAAATGACACAGTAAGGCACACGCAACCACACCCTCGTCGCACCCCCTGCTCACAGGATCGTTCAAATTCCCCTTCAGAGATGAATTATCTCTTTTGATTCCCTGCTGGAATCTCTGATGAACCCGATCCACAGGTCCTTATCCTTCCTTTGTCACGTCCTCTGCACGCACCTGTGACCTTTTCCCCCGACTTAATTTCGAGTTTCGGGGTTTCTTGTTCTCTGATGTCAAGAGTTCCTGTTCTCTCGAACTCCCGAACTCCGATTTTTCAATGCTCTCTCTTCCGCCCTTAGCCCTTTCTAGCTATTCTCTGGTCCATGCGACCATTATCCGATAATACCGTAGCCTTATTCCTTTCAAGATTCGGGGTTTCACGGTCCTCGATGCCACGAACCTGTGTCCTCGCAGTCTCCCGATCACTGATGAGTCAATTCATCGATATGCGCCTTTACGCCTTAGCCCCCCTGGCTAAGCTCGTGGTCCATGCGACCACTATTTCACAAGACCGTATCCTTGTCTCCTATCGGGGTTTCAGACATCGCAATGCCAAAATGCATCAACCCCGTGTCCACAGGATCCTCGATATCCCGATACTCGATTTCCTAATGACGACCCTCCTATCGGGACTTTCTTCGATAATCCAGATCTCCGCTACGTGTCCCCAACTGATGGACGACTCGGATCAAATCTCACGGTTTTGCGACTTCAAATGTCTCGGAAGTCTTGTCCTTAGGACTCGCGAAATGTCGAACTCCGACTTTCTTCAGATCTCTGACATGTGTCCCAAGCGAATGGATGGTTTAGATCAATCCTCGTTGTTTCGAGACTTGAAATATCCCGACTTTCTCAACCTCGGGACCTCCGATATCCTGAATGCCAATATCCCGATGTCCAGTGTCCAGATCTCCGGAATGGACGATCATGTGACACGTGTCCTCTCTCAAATCAACAACTGTGATTCCTTCGTTGTTTCGAGACTTGAAATGTCCTGACTTTATCGACCTCGACAACTCCGATATCCTGAGTGTCGATATCCCGATGCCCAAATGCCTCTCGTCGATACTTTCACCTTGGCTATTCCCGATGGTAAACCTCGTGCAGCTCCTGTCCGATCCGATGGATGATGGGTAATTGGACCAATATCTGATGGTTTAGATCCGTTCTTCTCCCTGTGCGCTCCTCCTTCTCCTTCCTGGACGTGAAAACCTTCCAACGGTCCATATTTCTTTGGCTGATCCGACGGCTACTGTGCTCCCTCCTGAGCTTGCGCACTTTCTTCTAGCCTTGGAAGAATTTCCAAGTTTCCCAAAGGCCTTGACCTTTGCTTCGTCCCTGCAAACTCCACGATGTTGTTCCTCCTCAGCTTCTTCCCCCGAATCCTCAAAGGACTCTATGACTCCTACGCCTCTGTAGGGTCTTCACACACCGAAAGTTCTATCTCTCCTGAGCTCCTCGACACTCAGACCCCTAAGGGATTTTGTCTTTCTTCCTTCTCCCATAGATGGAGAATGCTTGGATGCCCCCCTGGCTATCCCTCTGCTCAAGCAACCTGTTGCTGAGTCTGCAGGGTGTTCAAAAACCCTATGAATATCCCTCAGTGGATTCTTCCTCTAATTTCTAGAACTCAAAGAGTTCTCTTCTCTCCTCTGTGCCTGTCTGCACACTGACTCAAATGCCCACCTGGCAGAGTATCTTCTCACAGAACGTTCAACAGTTCTGTCCTCTTCTTCTATGAACCTATGAACCTGCTCAATGCCCACCTGGCAGGGCTCTCAGAATCCTCAGTGATTATAGTCCTTCTCTAAACTCACAGTAGAGTTCTTCCTCTGTGCACTCCTTGCACCTTCTCAATGCCCACCTGGTAGAGCTTCACAGAACTCCTCAAAGCTTCCGTCTGCAACTGTGTCTTCTCCCACACAGCCTTGCCTCCAAGGTATTCAACAACCTTGAGGTCTTTCTCCTGAGTTTTTGATTCCAGTTCTTGTGCCGCAACACATCCTTGTCTGAACCCGAGTATTCAGAAATGCATCCCCTGTGCACGGCTATCAGAACCCGCAGTGTTCTATCACACCCTCCTAGTGTGAAGCCTCAAAGACCTTCACCTGAAATCAAACACACTCCTTCAAATGCATGATAACAACATACATTCATAGCATACAATGGAACACTCACAGACATTTATTCAACACAGAATACATACAAGAAAAACTGCGCTTTGTATTAAATATGGAAAATGCCTATATTTACAAGGTGTTCCTGAGCACAGCCTATAACAAGGTCTCAACTCTCTCTCTCTTCTGATCTCTACTCACAGATTCTAACTCATCTACCACTCAACTCAACTCTCTGCTAGCTCTTACTCTCTACTTGCACAAAATGAGATCCTAAGTCTCTTTTACATGAGGGGGCTCTTCGAGATCTTCCCTCCAACCTACCTACCCTATTCAATTTCATTGAATGGGCTGTCTAGTCCGCTATCGGATCTAGATCTCATCCATTCAAACATTAAAGGCTGATATTAACTACAGCCTGCGCAAAGGCACGGCTCTATGGCTCAATAGCAAAAACATTTAATTACATTCAATTACAAATTGAAAGATGAGGGTTGTGCCTCTCTTCATCTTGAATGAATGTGATTGACGTGGCTGGCTGGCTGGCTGGATAGCATGGAGAGATGCTCCTGCATCACAAAACCTACCTCATCCTTTTTCAATTGGGGATTGGGGGGCTCTATTTTCTTATTCAGGGGAAATTTCTAGAAAAGGTTCCCATGAGAATGGAATTTTTAGCACTAAAAGGGAATGTATTCATAATCTAGGTTCTGGAGCCACTCAACATCCCCATATCTAAGGCATATTGATGCTCACAGATATTTGGAGACATTGAGGTAGACATAGATCTAGGCGTAGGAGGTATAGATACCTTGAAGGGTGGCCTCTGCGATATTGACAAAGGATCCAAGAGTATTTCCAATACCCTCTATAATTTTCATGCACTAGTACTCCTGTGGGAGCGAGTATAATATGATCCATATTGGAGCTCCAGTGAAATATTTTGTTTCCATGTTGAAGTTTATGTTTCCAGATCTGCATATATACAGCAACAAAGTTGAATAAGTATGGTCCTCCTTGGAAGACTCTTTCTCGATATTCCTCCAAGCTGAAGATGGTCGTAAAGAATCCTTTGGATCCCCGTTTGAGGGAGACATCCCCTTTGGGCTTCCATCTAGTTTTGATCCACCGCATGAGGGATTTATCTGATGTCCAGAGGCCCATAAATTTTCATATGAGGGAACGATCTTGCATGTATTGGATTTCCTCCCCCAAGATGAGAGACATGATTTCATACTATGAAATTTCCTATCCTTGTGGGATGTAATTCAATGGGATTTTGTTGTCCACTTTTCAGTTCTCATGGTTCTGAGCTGGGAGCGATTCCGAGCTTGTCGAGTTTTCCTTATCTTCTTTTGTTTGTTCTATTTCCATTGGGATGGGTGTAATTCAGGTGTCAGGGATGATGACAGAGGTCTGCAGTTGTCAATTGCTGCTAGCCACTATGTTTTAGAAATAGGGGGCGTCTCCTCTTTGAGTGGGGGCCTCCATTGTTGGTTCGGATGGTCAGTATAGGGTTGAAGTTACATACCCAAATTGTTTTTGTATATTCCTATTTAACATGGATTATGTATGTTATGTGTGGTTATATTTAATTATAAACAAGTGCATCTGATTTCTATTAAATCTATTAATCCATGATTGCTAATTTTGTTGCATTTTTGTTTTTACACCTTATAAACCCATTTAATTGAATTTTGGGCCTCCACGGAAGAAATTTTTTTTGTTATTATGGTGAGATAATCTCTTGATCATTGATGTTTTAATGATCTAATCATGGCTCCTTGTCTCATGGATGGGGATTCCATAATGTGGTATCAAAACCTTATTTCAATGTTGGGAAAATTTGGGTAGTTTTAAACAATAGGATCCATAGTCATGTGTAGTCATTTAACAACCACTGGATATTTAACAAGTATATAGTCATATGTGATATATATATATATATTTTATGTACAAACTCAACTTCCATGAATGGGATTTGACGCATAGAACTTGATTTTCAAGAATCATATTAGATATATGGAAGAATTTATTTTATTTTTAACTATGGAAGAGTAAACTCATGATTTGAAGATAAATAAGAGTTGTATTCTATGTAAGGGAGAGTTCTAGTCTCATTACACCAATGTTGTGAACAACCATTAAGTATTGTTATGATAACCCTCTCCCCCATTAATGTATATGTGGAACTAGAGGCACGGTCCTAATTGGATACAAAATCCATATGATGAAAGTGTCAAAGAACTCATGGTAAATCCAAGTCATAGCATGGTTTTGGTTTGGATGTTTTCAAGGAAGTAATGTAACGTTCCCAACCACCAACAAGCCAGGAAACGCGACATCTCGCACACTTCACTTAGCTCAACTAGATCTAATACCAATTTGTAACACCTCGACCACCCAGGCCAATGCACGCCACTCATAGAAATGACAATTGTCATATGCATATAAATATAAACCTAAATAGACAACGTATTATGTTCATACATATATTAATGCAGAAATAACAGTAAAAGCATACATGCAGTACTTCATAGGAAAAACCCATAATATAATAACATATACATACAATATTCATCAATTATAACACATGTATATATACATAGCATGTAAATGATCATAGGAATAGATACTCATCTTTCAATTGAAGTACACCAACTACGTTCAGACCTTCCATGAAATGCTCAGCCTTAGACCATGTTGCTCATCACTCTCAATAGAGGGTCACCCCTGAGATAGGACTAAGCTCCACCCAGGGCAAGGGAATCCTATACTAGGCTGAGGTAACAGAAAAATACACAGTGCAACTAGAAGGATTCTCTCCAGGAGTCTTCTTATGCCCACTACTCACAAAATCTCATTCCCCACATGCCTGTTCCACCCCAGGAATATGCACCTTCACTATTCCACATTCCATCAGATGCTCTATTTCCCTTACAGGGTCTCTACAATAGGATAGATCAGAAATTCATAGAGCTTTACAACTCGTGTTGGACTCTCTCTAGGAGAAAATAACTTCCCATCAAACTCTCTCACCTAGAGAGAGCTGCGCACAGGCATAAAAACCTACCTCTTCAACCACGGTCCTGACAACCTGCTTCTTCAACCATCTTCCACTTAGTTTCCAGCAAGGTGAAGATAATAACAAAGCTCAATATAACTCCGGAAATGGAAGTAACAGAAAATGGGCATGAACACCGAAAACAACAAAATCCAAATGCTAAGATAAAGCACAGCTTAGGCAAATGAAATTGCATTGGCTTCACAAGAGAACAAAGATCAAATTTTCCCCATTAGTGGTTTCAAAGGTGCATGAAGATGCATAGGTCATCGATGGAAACCAAACGGGTTACTAGTTTCAGGGAGTGTGTGAATAATATGTAGAGGTCGATCATGGATGCCCAACGGGTAAGACAGAGGATGTAAGAATGGGAAGTGAACCCCCCAACAAGATGACTCTCCAACTTTAACTGCATGCACCCAGGTCGACACCTGTCTTATTGAAGCTGCATGCAATCCATTTAGCATTTGTTCCATTTACATTTGGAATTCACCCGTCTCCCAAAAGAACTTAGGATAAAAACATATCCTTCTGATCAACTTTTGCAATAATAATAAATTATTATTCTCTTGGACTTAATCCCTTAGTCTTAGCCCCTCTTTCCAACCTCTCACCCCCGTCTCCCTTACCCAGACTAGTTGAAGCTTAGTCCCCCATCACTCTTTCTTCATGGTCGGTCTACACACAACGATGCTTTTATATTACTAATATGAGCAGTTAGATGTACAAAAAAGGCTCCTGGCCTTTAATACATAGGCTCTTCGGCCTACCAACACATAAGCCTACTAGCTTGTAATTTCTCAGCTCACTAGATGACAAAACATGTTTACAATTCATAATACAACTAGGGCACGTCCTTGTGGTATTTCAATCCCCTTTGCTTATTTTTTCACTATCCTCAGTGCAATTTATTTACACACCATCAACAATATTTCCAAAATATTCGAAAAGATGTGGGTATTATGCCTGCATAACATCCTCATGCTCCCATGTCACATCCTCAGGATCGTACCAGGTCCACTGGACCTTTACAAGCCCTATGGATTGATTCCAGAGCTATTTTCTCTTAAGGTCCAATATGCGCACCAGATGCACCTACAAGATGCCTTCTTTCTCCACCTGAATCACATTCCAATGAATTACATGATTAACATCAGGTATATATTTTTTAAGTAATGAAATATGAAACACATTATGTATAGTCATGGATGCAGAAAATTCAAGCATATATGCAACTGGTCCAATCCTTTCTAGGATTTCAAATGGCCCACAATATCTGGATGCCAACTTGAAATAGTTTCCCAGCTTCAGGGAACTTTTTTTGGCTTTCACTTTCATGACAACATGATCACCCACTTTAAAATCCATGTGGGTGTTATTCTTATCAGCATAACTTTTTCTGCCTGTCTTGGGAAGCCTTCAAATTCTTCTTAATCTTCAACATTTTTTCTTCCATTTCCTTAAAAAACTTTGGCCCAACCACTTCCCTATCAGCTGGGTTATCCTAGCTTATTCGGGTGTTGCACTTTTTGCCATAAACTGCTTCAAATGGGTTCATTTTCAATGATGCTTGGTACCCATTGTTGTAAGAAAATTCTACCAAGTGTAGGTAGTATTCCCATTTAGATGGTTTTTCCATGACATACATCCTTAGCATATATTTTATCACTTGTTTCACCCTATTTGTCTACCCATTAGACACAGGATGATAAGAAGTGTTGAAGTTCATATTTGTTCTGAACCCTTCGAATAACCCCTTCTAGAAATTTGAGGTAAATTTTGGGTCTCTGTCAGACACAATCATCTTGGGAGTACCATGCAATC
>JZKD02S1795071.1:486158-500419 GCA_000966675.3 Picea glauca | reverse complement strand
CTGTTTGCTGCTTTTCCTTCTTTTTCTTCCTACTTCTTTTCTACCACCGATGGCACACACTTCAAAAATAGATCATTCTCTCCAAGAATACGCCTTCACCAAAAATATACTTTCCTTCCAAAATAGGCATGTGCCAATAGGCCCCCAACACTGACATGTGGATCCTCCTGAGCCACTGCTCCTTAGTTCACACTCTGGATGACTAGTTGCAACTGGTGAAACAATTTTGATAAGTGACTGACTTTATGTTTCACTTGGGTGCTCTAGTATGCCAACTTCTGCACATTTTGTGCTGTAATGTGCTCTGATATCACTTGGATGCATTATGCATGCATTTTCTCTATTGTCCCTTTATTTTCTTGCAATTCTTTGATCATCCTCTCTACATCATGTTCTAGTGGCTCCAACTAAGCCTGTCTTGTTTGTTTGTCAGCCCGAGAATCCTTCAAATATGCCTATAGGTTCTTCATATACTATGCACTCATTCTCTCGAGGATGGCCATTTCCTTTTGTTGCTTCTTTAAATTATGGATGTTGGTTGTTATCTTCTCCTATTTCTGATCCAACTGCTATATTTTCTTGTCCTCTTCAAAGATGGTCCATATTTGAGCAATTCTATCATATAGTTCATGCACTGCCTTGGCTCCTACACAATATTGTCGATGTGTGTAGTATCATCTTGTTCCCTTTTCTCTATGACTTCTGGAGGTGTAGAAGGTGTCAATTTCTCCGTGAGCTCTATAATCTCCTTTTTGTACTACTCCATGACCTGCACAATATTATGAAATTTCCATTCATGTGTGTCTTCTGGCTCCTCCGTGCAGTTTGGGTTGTTTTTGTACACTGTTATGAGTTCTGGATCCATGAAGGTGTTGCTTCCCTTGACCACTATCTCCATTGTTTCTTCTTGTTTTGTCTGCACACGGGTTGTTCTATCTTTTCTGGTTGTTGTAGTGTATCTTGTTGCACTGTAAAAATATTCATCCTTTGTAGAGTATCATGGATGTCCACTAACTTCGCCATGATCTCCTCCCTTTGAGCCTCAGTTGTGAGGACCACATCTTCCCCCCTGTCCTAGAATTTTTCTTCCACTAGCTCGGCGTCGTCCTTTGTAAGAGTGATGACATGAGGATTCTTAGTGTATTTCAAATTCTTGCTTGTTTCCTCCTCCCTCACTGTAGTTCTCTTCTCCTGTGAGGTTTGTGCCCCATTCTTCTTTATTTGTGCCACCTCCTCTTTGGGACGAGAGGTTTCTCCATTCTTGGTATCACCCTTGACTTTGCCCTAGACATCATTTCTTTCCTCCTTGGGATTTTCAGTGTCATGTTGCTTCTTGATGCCTAAGTGTGTTATGCTTTCAATGGGCCTGCCTCAAATTGATCCTTGGGGTTGGATTTTGTCTTTTCTACTGGCACCTTCCACTGCACGGGCAAGTCTTTGATGATCCAATCGAACTCTTCCCTTGAGATGCAATACTCCATATATAACCATTTTTTCTTTGGATACCTTGTGACTTGAATCCACATATGATGCTTGGATGCCTTAAACATGGAAATTCCTTCGTAACCCTAGACCACCTCCATTGGAATTCCCCTTACATTGTTTTTTTTCTATTGTATGTCTTCAATATTCATGACAAATACTATGCAATTTCCCTGTTGATTTTTAGTATCCTTGGCTTGCCAAAGGGTTTCATACCTCACTATGTAGCACTTTCCTTTCCTATCTACAAAAGTCAAGAATTTTGGATCCTACCAAGTGACCAAAGTAATGAGGATGAGGATCTAGGAATAATGGAACTCAGTTCCATTTTCGTATGCATCCCATCAGTTGATAAAAAACTGGTTTAGGAGGTATGATGCCCAGCTAAACATGACCCCTTTTGTGCATTGTGTGACGACTACTATGACTCATGTTGGAGCCTCTTCTTTCTTGCATTTCCTCAATAACTTGCAAGCCATTAGTTTGATGGTGAAGCATGTGGTGTTGTTGAAGTATTTGAGGATGATACCCATCTTCCCCCTGTTGGTTCCAAACTGTGCCTTTACTATATCAACAATGTCCTTCTCATGCACTTTATTCTCTAGGTACTCTTCATGTTGTGCACCAAAAATGGCAAACCCTGTAATTTTGGGAATCGAAACCACATCAATAAGGACTATCCTATCCATCTTCAGGATGCCTCCATGCAACTTGGCCAAGAGTTTTTTTATGCATAGGCCCACATTCTTACCGTGACCAAAGTGTGGTATGTATAGGAAGTTCATGGTGACAGAGTTGTAGAGCCCATGATGGGTTTTCCTAGGGGTCCTATCTCCCTTGTGTCTTCCAAATAGGTTTCCTCTTCCAATTATGGAAAATTTGTCGCGTCATGAACATCATGGTCTGAGTATCTAATCTTGGGAAATTTTCCGAACATATCCTCCAATGTGACCACTGCATCTAGGATGTATGGGAGTGTGATATTTGCACCATCCTCTACCTTTCTTTTCTTACTGACGACCACACAGCCATACACCACTATTTTGGTTGTATCCATCTCTGTCGAAATATGTGATATCCTTGATCACTACCTCCTTCGCATCATGACCCTACTGTTGGCCTTTCGTTTCCTCAAGTTTGGTCGATGTTTTTGGGTTTGGGTTAGTGTTTCCATTTCGATTTGCAGAGCTCTGACCCATTTCTGCTTGTGCAACTGTCTAGGTTTCCTCCTCAACCCTTGTCATGATGAGCAACTCAGTAACCGAGGTAGTGACATCCTCCAATTCGACCACATTCTCTGGCTCAACCATTCATTCTTTCCTTCTGCCAGTGTGTCAAGTAACCCTAGTATAACGTCTTGGAGTGCCAACGTTTGGAGCTGTCATGTTGGATATAGATTAGTCAATTAATCTCTAACTTACACAATTTATCCTAGGTCACTCTCTTCAATTCGCTCTGTGCTAAAAAATTGCTAAGTGTCGAATGTACCGATGTTTTTCCCTCTTTATAAATCCGATCATAAATGTTTGGCTGTATTTTTCACTTTTTCTGATCATTTGCGTAGTGTCTAATTTTTCCTGCACAGAGTCTTTAAAATTGTGTCACACCAGTTTCTTCACGTTGCATTCCTGAATCACTAATTTTTCCTACACAGAGTCTTTAAAATTGTCTTCATTTTTCTTCTTTTCCTACTTTTTATGTCTTTTCATAAGTTTTTGTTCCTACATTCTACTATAGTACACTATACACATGGCTTCCTTTCCACACTGGAACTACTGAGAGTTAGTAGGTCGAATGTCCCTATACAGGTTCAATCGACTACCATTCACCATTCCTTTCAGTTTTTCTCCTGTCAAGTCCTGTAGCTACACAAATCCTCCATCTATGACATTCTTCACTTCATATGGCCCTAGCAATGCATTCTGAACATACCAAGATGTTGCAAAATCTTGTTTTCATAGAGGAGATTTAGGTATCCCTCCTTAAAGATCTTCCTCTTTATGTCTTTTTCATGCTAGGCTTTGTCCCTTGCCTTCTACACCTATTGGCTGAATCCTGCCAGAATCATGTCTTCTTCCAGTTCCATTAGTTGACTTAACCTTTCCTGTATTGCACCTCTTTCAGTCATATTTGTAATTTCTACTACGTGTAGACTGGGTACCAAACATTCTAACGTAACCACTGCTTCCTGTCCATACACTAATCAGAATGATGTATGACCTGTCAACTTCTTTCATGTTGTCCTATATTCCCATAATACTACTAGTATTTTCAAATCCCAATCATCTCAATTCACATTATAGATCTTTGTCAATTTATTCTCCAAAATCTTGTTGAAATATTTTACTATGCCATTTTCCTCAGGATGATATGGTGTACTCTTCTAGTGATAAACTTCAAACTCCTCAGTCATAGAATTGATGGTACTATTAATAAAATGGGTGCCTTGGTCACTCATCAAAATCCTGGTACATACAAATATTGTAATCACCTTCTAAAATAAGAAGTGTGTTGTTTTCTCTAGACTACAATCTTTGACTAGTGTTTCTTCTGCCCAAATGGTTAAGTATTTTTTCATAGTAATGATGTATCTTTATCCTAACCTTCTTGTTGGTAGATTAATAAGGTTGAAAAAATCTATTTCCCACTTGTCAAATGCCTAAAGAGTTACTTGAGGTCTTAGGGGCATCTCATCCCTCATGTTGGGTTTTCCAACTCTCTAACAAACATGACAGTTCTAGAAATATTCTTTTGCATCTTCATGAACTATTGGCCATCATAACCCAGTGCGCAATACCTTTTGCATGATAACCTCTACTGCATATTGTCCTCTATCTATACCATCGTGAGCTTCAACTAGAACTATGGGTTTTTCATGTTCCAATACACACCTTCTCAAGATGTTGTATGTGCCAAGATTGTATAAATGAACTGCAATGAGTTGATGGTCTACAACTATGACTACTATAGTTTTCTTCTATGCGGTACTAGAATCCTTTGGCACAACTCATGTATTCAAGAATTCAATGATATCAACAAAGTACTCATCAGCTACTTGTAAGGAAAATAACTGTGCACTAGGAAAGTTGTAATCTAAGTTAATAGTTTCTTCTCCATTGGTTATCCTTGACGAGTGATTTGGTCCTGCATTCATCTTCCCTGATTTGACTATTACCTCAAAATAAAATTCCTAGAACAATAACAACCAGCTACAAATCCTCCCCCCTAACATTGGCTTGTTGACTAGACATTTGAGGGAAGAGTGATCTGTAAACATTTTAAAATTCTTTCCCAATAAGTAATGTCTGAATTTTTGTAGTGCATATACCATGGAAAGGCCTTCTCTTTCTATGGTCTTGTAATTCTACTATGATTCTGATAAATTCCTACTTGGAAAGGATATATGATGATCTAAGTCACCTACTCCTGGCTACACCAAAATTGCTCCAAGTGTTATTGTTGATGCATCTACATGCACATGAAATGTCTTTTCTCAATATGGAAACACTAGGATAGGTTCTGTCACCATATTCTCCTTCAAAGTATCCAATCCCTACTAACAATGTTCATTCCACTAAAATTTTGTGTCCTACTTCAACAACTTTTCCATTGGCGTGGTAATCAGTCCATACCCCTTGATAAAATTTCTGTAGTACTATGTATGTACAAGTGTGGCTCTTAACTGGCGCACTGAATTTGGTGGTGGTAATTTCACAATTACAACAATCTTAGTAGGGTCAACTAGTAAACCCTACCTACACACTATATGTCCCAACAATATCCCAAAAGGTGTGTTGAAAATGCATGTATTGATGTTTAATGATATATGACATTACCTACATCTTTCCAACATGATTCTTAGGACTTCTGCATGATCTTTCAAAAGACTAAAAATAATCCAGTAATCCAGATATATTTCTAATAGATCATGTATGAAATATTTAAAGGTAGCTAAGACCACCTTTGAAAAGATAGTTGGTGAATTCTTCAATTAAAAGGGCATAACTGTATATTGGTAGGATCCCCATTATGTAGAAAATTTAGTATTATGCCTATCCTATGGAGATATTTGATCTGATGATAACCTGGGAATCCATCTGTGAATGAATATGCTTCCTAGCCTCCCACATTCTTCAATACCTCATATGTAAAAGGCATAGGGAAAGGATCATGTAAGAAAGAATCATTTAATTTCCTTAAATCTATAAAAACTCTTATCCACCCTTGCTTATTTTCCTGGACAACCATGGGACTAATCCATTCTGATTCCTCCACTGGTTCTTTGATACCAACTTCTAACATTGGGTCCAGTTCTTCTTTCGCTTTTTGCTTATACACTGGATTCAACCTGTATGGTCTCTGTCTGATAGGTCTAACAAATGGTTTTTAGGGTATCTTCATCTCACCTAGCTCACCTACTATTCCTTTCATATCTATAAAGGTTTCTAGAAACAAGTCAATGTTTTGAGCAATAACTCTGTTATCCTTTCTAGTGTCTACTCATTCGAGTAGTCTCCAATGCTTGCCATTTTAGGGTTTTCTTTTGTCCCAACGTTAACTTTCTTGACCTTAATTGGTGCAGAAAATGCCTCTGACTCCAAAGATGTACCTTCCACGTTTCTCTCTCCTTCAATATCTATTATCAAAATGTTGTGCATATCATCTTCATCTGGTGCTTCCTCTATGACATGATAATATGCGAGTAAATCTTTAACTATCTATTTGTTCTGCTTTTGATATTCTGTTGTGATTTCTACCTCAGGTTCCTCAAAAAATATCATTCCCTGTATCAACTTCAAGTCTGAATAAATATTGGGATTCTCATGCTCAAATGAGAAAGTTACCACAAAATGTTTTTGTAACAATGTCCATTCAGTAATGCCTCTAGGCATCTCCTGTTCGATATACCAGTTCCCCGATATCCCTTCCAAGGTATGAATAATGTAATGAGGTCATTCTTCTGGTGGTGTCAACCTCCATTGTGTTCTTCATTTATTGAGGTTCTCAACTATCCTTCCTCTCCCATCATACTTCTGCAATGTATTGCTCCCCTGTTCTATGCCAAATCTAATGCACAATAACCTTTTACACTAATACCAGTCTTAAATTTTTTATTTATGTGCACCCCACCATCTTGTAGGTGTTTCCTTGTGTGAAATATCCAGGGATAAAAAACTTTGATTCTCCAGAACCTCTTCCTCGTAATTTTTTAGGAATTCTTATAAGTCGTTCAAACCATGAAAAGTGGGAGGTTCCCTTACCTTTGTGCCAACCCAGGATATTGCACAGTTTATTCTTTTGGAGACTTCATGTAGTCTATGTTTCCAATTATTCAGACCTGTGTCTGAGTCTTAGGAACACGATGCAATTTTTCTCTAGCTAAGTACCCCATCTGTAGTTGGGTTTACATAATCCTCTTCTAGCGTGGTAGTTCTATATAGCTGATTTATTTCTTCCAAGTCCAAACATGTCACCTCTGCAACACTTTCTCCTCCTTTAGGCTCCAATCTTGTAACCACTCTATATTCACCTGATTCAAAATTCATTTTCCTTGTCTTCTGGTTGATCATAGCCTAGTTATCAATTTCTCAATCTAGTCCAAGTAATTCTTGGTAGGGTGTTGTTGCATCGAATATTTATATAACCTCGAAATCTACCATAGTGAGCACTCCATCCAAGTCTACTGTCACACTTTTAAGTATTCCAATTGGTAGCACTCTATGTCGATTTTCCAATTTCAACTAGACATGTGAGTATCCTAATGTGGGTTCCCCCATACAATGCCATGTCTTATTAGGTAAGACATTCACTTCAGAGCCTAAATCAAGTATGATATCTCCCATGTTGAAATCTCCAATGTTGGCATTTAAACTGAATTCCCTATTTGTTCTTCTTCTTGTATGGAGACAATTAATTGTATTCTATTCTAACTTCCCTTCCACTTATGTGTTGCATATTTCTAGAAAATTCTATAAGACCTTAATGGATGATGGATCATTCAATAATTTAACACAAGATTGCAGAAAAGTCTTTATGTTACTTATTTTCTCTAACAATTGTCCTTTGCTGGTGTGATCCATTTAATATGGCATCAAATACATTGGTGGATCCTAAGTTTATTGCACCATTTATGTAGATGTAATTTTCTCCTTGAGAATCTCATGTTTGTCTTCCTTAAATGTTTCCCTTTCTTTCTGCACGTCAAATTTCTTATGTGGTTGAGTGTTCTTCTTAACTGACTGGTGTTGAGATGGATCTTGTTTTTCTACATCAACTCCTATCTTAGCTCCTCCTTGAGTAATTATGTTGATTTTTTTCCCATCATCCCTAGTTTCTGCCGAAATACACTAGACATTGTGATTGTTCTTGTTCCTTTTTTCCTATATTTTTCCCAATAGTGTTGGGAAATATTATATCTCATGGTCTATTGTGTGATAATACATACATGTCATAGGAGGAAGTGGACAATATCTTGCATAATGTCCTGGTTGTTGAGAGTTGTGGAAGAATACTGGCCCTCTGTTGCATCCAAATCCTCCTCTACCTTGACCTCCACCTATGAATCCATCTCTATCTCCCCGTGGTGCATTATATTGGTGTATATGGTTATACTGCGTGGGATTATACTGTGGTTTCACATGCTTGCATCTTGTCCTATCATCATGTATTCTTGCACCCTGTAGGTGTATGAAGTTATTTCTCTCATAAATTTCAGCGTTTTATAATCCTTTTCATCATGACCCACTGATTTGAAAAAATTGGAGTAAGAGATTTTTGGCACTATCTTATACTTATGCATCATTGGAAAATGATATGGATCATGCCCATGTGTCTTAAAAATTTCACACCATGGCCCTCCCATTGGTAAGGGGTTTGGCACCCCTACTACCAAGTACTATGCAAAGGTTGGAATTTCATTCTTATGGTGTCCTTTTGTCCTACATAACGTACACCAAACAACTTATCTCTTTTTTTTCCCCTTATTCTGGTTCAGCTGAAATGTCATATTCTTTAGATCATATTTCATCTCTTCTATTGTTGGATTTGTTAGTTGATATTGGTTTTCTTTCAACCGCAGGGCTGCTTGCGGAGCCTCTTCCTGATTTTGGAACTTTTGTTGTCTCAAAGGATACTTCAAGTGTGCTAATAGTGAATTCACAAATAACTGCCTATGTTGCATGCCAGTAAGAGAATACTTCCACTTACCTTTCATATGTTTGAACCTTTGATCAATCTCCTAGATAGACTCACCTGGATTTTTCCTGATTTCAATAATTTAATTCATGTACTAGTCTTATGAGCTTGGCTTCTTAAATTCATTTACTAGTAGATTTTTCACCTCTACGACAGTCTTTGGTGATCTTCCTAGACTATTTACATCAAGGATCATGCACCAATCCAACACGCGGTATATCAGTTTTATAGCTAACTTCGTGACTTTTATATCCTCATTTGTAATCTGATTTACTTCCCAGATCACATATAAATAAATTCTTCTCAGGGTCCTAGGATGCCCCGCCCTGAAACTCTGGTAATCTGATAGTGGAATCTAGTCTTGCGATTTTGAACTATGTTGAACTACTTCCTCCACGTGGTGTATATAGTTGACTTTTACTTCCTGAGCTTGCAACCCTAGTTGTCGGTCCTCTATTGGATCATTGACCTTCTGTGCCTCCTCTACTAAAAATTGGTTTTCTAAAATTTGGTGTTCTTTCAGGTGTATTAGTTGCACATGGGGTTGTAGGTTCCACATTGAATTTGATCTGGATTGGAGTTATTCCTTTTGTTATTGACCCTAGATCTCTTTTTTTCCTTTCATATGTTGCATGCATGATTTACTCAATATGATTCACAACTCAAATATCCTCTACCTCTTCTTCATCACTCGCCAGGCCCTCTTTGTCATCTTTAGCCCTCTTTTTGTTATTCATCTTATATTGGTAAGGTCTACCGCTTCATGTCTTTTGATTTTTTTCCATTATCTTCTTTTTATGTTCCTCATCCATCATGATTGGTTCCATGACCTCCTTATTCTTCCCCTTATCCATCTCCCTGTCCATATGTCAAACTCTTGTCAGTGCTTCCCCCCTTCCCCCATGCGCGTAGGGAAGTTTAGTTGTTTGATTCCATGGTCATCACACCTTTGTCATACAATAAAATATTGATAGAAGTATATAGTGATATGAAGTACCTACCTATGGGTCCCTTCAAAAAATATTTCTCTACAGCCTTGTACGAATCTGCAGTATCAACTGCAAATTTAATAATAAACCCTAAAATAATATTGTCTAACCAAAAATCTATTGCGCACATAAATTTATTATTGACTTTATGCGACTACATGATCTCCATAGAATACCACTCTAGCTGTCTAATCCAATTCATAGGATGTTTTTACTTCAACCTCAATAACCACTCCTACAAAATATGTGAGAATTCATAGAAAAATACTTCATGCAACTCACTAATCACATTTGTCGAGATATTTCCGTGGCATAAATTTAGGGTTTCTATTGTCCTTTTATGAAAACTCGAGTTACTTTCTCCTTAACAATATTTCAATCTCCACCTTTGTTGGATTACATGTCCTGAACATTCCCTTCTATGCTTTCATTCTCCTTTTTTTTCTTCCACAGATCCCTTCCACTCAATCCTGTGTAGTTCCAGTCGACAACATGACCATTTTTTGGATGCTTCAGCTGACCTAGGTTTTGATCTCAATAGGTTTCCAAAAAAACCCTCAAAACTATCATCTCTCCTGATAAACCAAAAGGCATCGTTTCACACAACGTACACAATGCAGTCTCACTCGAGATAAATTTAATGGGGACTGCAATACTCAGGTGTTTGAATTCTAGGAAGGGATTTCTACTATCTGTTGATCCTTTATCTCATGCATCATTCATATTATCCATTCATCTAAGATATTGTTCATTCATTCATGTAACTATGAATGCATGTTATGATTAACTAGATCACCATTCATTCTGTAACTAATTCATAATATAAAATCAAGGAAAACATTCAAACACATTAACACACTATATTTACCATGGTTTACCCCCCTCGAAGGCTATGTCTACAAATATTTGTCTCTTCTTCTCTTTTATTCATTCTTCTCCGAAATTTTCAATGCGAGCATTACATCTTTAGGATTACAATAAAAAACAAGGGTAAGTACCCTATGTGTGGTGGAATAGATCACAAAAGGCTCCACAACCTCTAATCTAACCCTCAAAAACTAGCTTATTCAGCTCAACATTATATATCCTTGACTAATCCACCAATAACCAGCCTCTCCTAGACCTCCTAGGCCTTTATTTATACTACTCTGTTGGCTTATAGCCATTACATTCATGTCCAAAACCCTAACCCTAACATGGTTAGGTGTGTATGCATGCATGCCACACTACTTTTCCTCCTTCTACATGCTACTTTTCCTTCTTTTTCTGCATGCTTCTTTTCCTTCCTTTCCTGCCTGGTGGTTTTCCTTCTTTTTATGCATGTTTCGTTTCTGCCACCTATGATGCACAATCCCTAAATAGATCCTTCTCTCCAAGAATAGGCCTATTCCAAAAATAGACTTTCCTCCCAAAATAGGCCAGCGCCAGCACCTGGTAAACATATCACCCTCGTCAGCACTAGATGACAATACTCCATAAGAGGTATGGACTAGTAAGAGACCTTCTCTTACACATCTCAAGTTGTTTGGTTGTGAGGCCTATGTTCATGTTCCAAAGAAAAATAAGAGTAATCTAGATAAGAAGGATGAAAAGTGTATCTTTATTGGGTATAAACATGGTATTAAAGGTTATAATCTTTGCAACCCAAAAACTAAGAAGGTTGTGTATAGTCGAGATGTGGTATTTAGAGAAATAAAATATGTTTTCAAATAGGATTTCCTACCAAGTAAGGAAGAACCATAGAAAATGGAGTTTGAATTAAAGGATGATGAATCAGACTCTACAGAAGAACATGAATAAAAAAAAGAATATCCTCATACTCTAGTATTGACGAGATCGATTCAAGAAAGAAAGTAAACAAAAGGGTATACTGCACCTAATTTTCATTCAAGTTTTGTTTTTTCTATTACTGGTGATGATCTGAGAATTTTCAACGAGGCAGTGGATTCAAAGGATGTAGAAATTTGGAAAAAGGCCATGGATGAAGAAATGGATTCCTTGGATAAGAATGAGGCTTGTGATCTAGTGGAGTTTTTGACTGAAAGAAATCCCATTGGCAGAAAATGGGTATTTAAAAAGAAACTGAATGCATAAGGAAAAGTAGAGAAATACAAAGCTCATTTACTAGAAAAGGGTTATTCCAAAGTTGAGGGAATTGATTTTGGTGAGATTTTTTCTCCTATTTCCAAGTTAAATTCTATTAGATATGTTTTATCTGTTTCTAATGCATTTGATTTTGAAGTATAATAGATGGATGTGAAGACAAAATTACTACATGGGGATCTTGAAGAAGAAATCTATATGATGTAGCCAGAAGGATTTGTTGTGAAGGGAAAGAAGGAGCTGGTATGTAAGTTGAAAAAGTCCCTATATGGTTTAAAACAACCACCAAGGATGTGGTATAAAAAATTTAATACTTATATGTTGGGACTTGGCTTCACAAGAAGAAAAGAGGATCATTGTGTGTATTTTAAATTAATTGGTGATCATTTGATTTATTTGGTCTTGTATGTGGATGATAGGTTTTTGATAGGAAACAACAAGGAGATTATCTAGGATGTGAAAACTCAGTTGTCCTCTAAATTTGACATGAAGGATCTTCGTGTTGCAAATATCATTTTGGTCATGGAAATTAAAAGAGATCAGGAAAAGAGGAAACCTTGCTTAAATTAAAGAAAATATGTTGAGAAAATATTGCAGAGGTTTAATATCCAGGAATGTAAACCAGTCAAGGTCCCTATTCATGTTGGTGTAAAGTTATTTGCAGATCAGTGTCCCAAGACACATAAAGAGGAGGAACACATGTCTCATGTTCCATATGCGAGTTTAATTGGTAGTTTGATGTATGCAATGGTTTGTACTAGACCAAACATTGCGCATGAAGTGGGAGTTTTGAGGAAGTATATGCCAAAACCTGGGAAGGAGCATTGGACTATAGTAAAAAGGGTTTTCAAGTATTTGCGTGGAACTGCGAGCTATGGATTTTTCTACCAAGGAAGACCAGGATTGGATAGACTGTATGACATACATTTCTTGGTGGATGCAAATTGGGTTCGATATCTAGATCATAGGACATCTACAAGAGGGTATGTGTTTAACCTGTTTCAAGGAATAAATCCATTGGATGAGAAAAAGACAGTTTGTAGTGGCACTTTCAAGTACATTAGTTGAATACATGCAACCAAGGAAGAAATATGGTTAAAACTATTATTTTTAGATATTGGGTTGGCACAACAAGATGTAAGGATAGATTGTGATAGTAAGAGTGATTTTTTCTAGTGAAGAACCATGTTTATAATTCAAAGACAACTCATATTGATGTTCAATATCACTTTGTGAGAGACATGGTTGAATAAAACAAAGTGTTGCTAATGAAGGTGGACACTTTGAAGAATGTTGCAGATTCATTAAAAAAATCTATGAGAACTAAGAAGTTCTCTTGGTGTAGAGGATCTATGGGTATTGTTTCGATGGATTGTTGACTATGTAATCATCTAACCCCTTATATGCAAAGAAAACAATAAGTGGGAGAATGTTGTGTACGTATTATATTATTTGCATGACTAGTAGCAATTTCTTCTAGATTGCTCCAAGTGCACCACGGAGTTTGAGGGGAGGTATCACCCCCAAGATAAAATTTGTCTACCTCAGGAAATGTGTCACCTTTTTTTCCTCGTTTTTCGTGTTGCCTTATTTTTCATGTCCATTGTTGGGAGGTTTTTTGGCACATGGTCTTTTTCCAATGGTTTTCTATTTTCGGTTAAGGAATCAGGGTTGTTGACTAATACAGGTCATTGGGTTAGGGTTTTGGATTATGCTGGCTCATGTATGTATATTGTATTGTAAACAATGTATGATGTGAATGAATATAGAATATGTTGGTTTTCCCAGTTTGGGTTTCCATAGGAAAAATATCTGTGTAATATGTGTATTTTCCATTGTGTCTTTTCAGTTCTTTTACTGAAAATATGTTCATAGTAAATAATTGTACAAGGTTAAAATATACAACTCCAACATATACACATTTTTTGAAAATTTGCTAAACTCTATGAGGTATTATTTTCTTAATTCTTTAATTCTTATATGGTTCCCATGGGAACCTATCCTTCCTCAAATGTGAAAGGGATAAATCTCGTTCAATTTTTTTTGTCTCTTTTCTTCTCATCAACCAACTCCTTATACCTATGACTACTTTGTTCCCACTTCTCCTTCACCCCCTTTATGCGCTTTACAATGAATTTTCATCTACAACCTTTATGTTTGCACCAAGGAAGCTTAACAAAATTGTCACATCTTCAAGTGATCTCCCACATAGTACAATTTAGACACATGTCTTACCTGTAGATCTAATCATTGAATTATTGTTTGTAAATGCAATGTGTGCCAAGACCATATACCACTTTCCAAGGTTGTCTTTAACTAAACATCTCAACAAATTTTCCAATATCATATTTATAATGTTAGTGTGTCCATTAATTGGATAATAGGATGTTTAACTAAACTACAATATGAGATCCAATGTCTTCCACAAGGTCTTCCAAAGCTAACCACACAACTTACTATCTCTATTTAAATTATATCTCTTAAGAAATCCAT
>JZKD02S1795071.1:423269-486148 GCA_000966675.3 Picea glauca | reverse complement strand
CGGCTCAAAATTTTGCTGCCTCTGCTGTGAGGTTCCACCTCTTTCAGCTTTTCCTTGAGGCTTTTTCCAATCCTCCTTGGGCTTCTGTGTTCTCTCTTGAACAACAACTTTACCTTGTGGTTGGCTTCTGCCTCGCCCTCGTTGTCCCTGCTTGCGGCTCAACTTTTCCTTGGCCTTTAGAGCCATCTGGTATGCATCCTCAACTGTGCGGACGGTAACCGTGCTCAATTCATCCTAAATGTCATACCTAAGACCATTCAGGTATCTTGCCACCTTTTCGTCATCACTTTCCCGATGACCAGCTCGAATGTTGAGCCTATAGAATTCTTCGGTGTACTCCTTCACCGTCATCATCTTCTACCTCAGGTTCTACATGTGCCTGAACAAAGTGATCTGGTAGTCCCTCGGAATGAACTTCGCCTTCATATTGGCGATCATCCGATCCCAGTTCTTGATCTTTTGTTTGCCTTTGGAATGCCTATCCGCCTGTAGCTCGTCCCACCATAAGGCTGCGTGTCCCTTCAGCTTGGTGACAGCATGTCTTACCTTCTTATCCTCTTCGATGTCTTCATAATCGAAGTAGGTGTCGAGTGCCCGGATCCAATCCAGCAACTCCTCAGCGTTTAGATTTCCCTCATAAATGGGAATATCCATCTTCTTCTTTGAGCTCATCCTCAAAATGGCTTTAATCAACCTCTCTGTCGAGGCATCTTCTGCTAAGACCTCTCCTTCATCATCTCCAGCTTCCTCTTCAATCTCAGGATCGTTGAACTCTCCTGCGTCAGCTCCACGCCTTTGAGTGGCCTCCATATCTTCGAGTCTCACCCTGATATCTCGAATTTGACGTTCCATTTCTGGATTCCCTGCTGGCCTACCTCTTCTCTGGGTGTCCCTATTCTCATGATCAGGTGACTACCTCTCTCTCCTGGGCGGCATTATGTATCTACTTCCCTTTGCTTCCTGCACAAAGAGAACTCAACTTCCGGCTCTGATACCACCCTGACGGAACCTGCCCCTCACCGAGCAAGCCGCTCCACCAGGACCTTCTAATTCTCACGGGCCCGAAGAGTCAATGGCTCTCTTTCTCCCTCAGAAGTTCCTGTCACCCACAGAACACTATTCGGAAAATCTTCCCTTCGAAAATCGTGAGATCGGGTCTCGCGATATCGCGAACCTTGTGTGCATGATCTCGTGCAATTCAAATCCCCGATCCCTGAACTCCGACAACACGCCACCTGTCCTCCAATGAGCCTTGGATCCCACGCTGCCACGTCTCCTTCGAGATTTCGTGGATCGCGAATCCACGATGCGAGAACTCTTGGGCGTCGAGAACCCCGATTTCCCGAACGCCGAAATCCCGAAGTCCGATGACACCTATCCTCCCCTCGCTCTCGAGGTCCCACTTTAGCCATGTCACCTTCTTTCTTGTGTGATCGGGGATCGTGGGATCGCGATTTTACCGGTCACCATTCACTTGCATCACAAAACTACGAACCCCGATTCTCCGATGCCACGTGTCAACATCTCTTGGGGTGGCCTACTTCTTGACACCTGTCTTCCCCTTGTTCTATCGGGATTTCGCAATTCAGGAGTTTGCGCTTCCTGATAAACAAGGTCACAGACCCTGCAAAACCTCGAATCCCAACTCCTCAAGATCTTCCGCCACGTGTCTTCCTGGAGATCGACGGCTCCAGTTGACTCGAGAAATCACCGGTCGCAATTTTGAAGAGTATAAAACTCTTTCTCTGTGAAACACCGAACGCTAAATCCCGATCCAAAGGGATCCTGTGCCACATGTCCCTATCTGGATCAACGACTCAGATTTCTTCGGGGAATCGTGACTCGCGACTTCACGAGGGGTAAACCTCTTTCCTTATCAATACCCAAATGCCGATACCTGAAGCCCAATGGGCTTTGATCCTTCCTCGCCTGTGCTTACGGCTATCTCCCGCGCAACTCTTCCACGATCGGATGGTCCTCGGGATTTTGGGTTTCTCCTAGACAACTCTAAGTCGTCGATTCTCTTTCTCTGGAGAATCTTCCACCCTACCACCTTTGCCCTGTGTGACTTCACTGGAGTCTGTACCCACAGTGACTCAAGGATATTCTTTCGGGTCTATTCCTGAGATGTTCACAAGGAACTGTCCCTCCTGAGCTTGCTCGACTGATTCCTTCAGAGAATCGTCATACGCTTCCGGTGCCGGCTTCAAGGACCTTCAAAGTATTGACGTCTTTCGGGACATTCCTTACCCAGACTTGCTACTAAGCCTCGCGTCCAACCTGCACTCACCTGCATGACTTGAACAATCCCAATTCACCCTGGGCAAACGAGAACAAAGGTTCAGCTGCTTAGCCTCCTCGACGCACTCTATGCGGAGGAATTCAACTGCACTCTATGCAGGAATCTCCTGGCTCAAGCAGAGAAACAATTGAAACTCATTCTCTCGGGTTTCTAACCTGATATGCTATCACATAAGCAGAATATAAAAGATAAACATATAAGGAAGAAAGTATGCAAAAGCATAATATCAACAACACAAAGAGACTAAACACATCCATGGGATTGAATAAAATCTTTCCTATTAATTCAATGTCTGTACATGGAGGTTCTTCACAAGATCTATGCTCTGTTCTCTTCCTTTCTCATGCTACTGCTGAATAATACAAGATGTGAATAATAATTAATTTCACAAGGAGGGTGCCTATATTCGTTTTCCCTCCTGGAAAGATGAAACTGTCTAATCTACAGCTAACCCTATCTACCAGCATTTAAAACTGTTAAATGCCTCCTTATCTACATTATATTACAAATGCGCTCAACTTTGAATGCCTTTAGTAAACGGCGGTGCAACAATACCAAGGTGAAATTCAAAATCAAAAAGGTTTGCTAGCTTGTATAGCTGTACGTTCTCTTTCTCCTCGCACTGGTTTGCTTGGTAGGTGAGCGATGCTCATGCATCAGTAGGTCACTCAAGTATTACACATAGATGTGACCAAGACTCATGACAATATAAAGAAATTGAAATAGGCATTAATCAAAGTTGATAAATAGTTGAGGCAAGATAAAGTGGTTACTACAACAAGGCATTCAGTCAACAATCCATAAAATGATATTTATAACTTATGATACTTTAATATTACATATGTAAAAATGGATTTATAAATTGAATTCCTAAATATTTGAATTTTTTATAAAATACAAAACATTTGAAATAAAAAGTTGGACAGTTTGAAAATTTTATGAATTTTTTATAAAATACAAAATGTTTGAAATGACTCTGACTTGAACGTGGGGGACAAGCCATGTGGCCAAGCCATGGGCATGCCCATGCATTAGCCACAAGGTTGGCCCCCCATAGCCAAGTCACAACCAATTTTAATAAGAGATTATCTATGCATAGAAAAGCATGACATTTGAATCTAAATCCTTAACACCAAAGTGAAAGATAGTCGATTCAGCTCTTGGTCGACTGCTCAAGCACAGACTAATCACTTACATGCTTATTTTATTCTTAATATTTGATTATTAAATGTCTATATCAAATTTAAAAACTTAATATTTTATTGTTAAATTTCTATATCAAATTAACTAAATCCATATTGTTTATAAATTATTTATTAATTTCTATATCAAAATCCCATTTTTTAGTAAATCCATATTGTTTATAAATTATTTATTAATGTCTATATCAAAATACCATTTTTAAGTAAATCCATATTGTTATAAATGTAATGTTTGTGTGTATAATTTGAACATATAAACATGTAATTTTTAATTTGTCTTCCTATTTTATTTTTAAATTATTAAAAACAAAATTAAATATGTATGTTTCAAAAAACTTTCATTGTATGTATATTTTACAAATATTCCTTTACAAATTATAAGATAGACAGTAATGTACAACAGTTATATATATATATGTGGGGCACACAAATGAGCGAATGAGTTTTTATATATAGAAATATAATTGACCAAAAATCTTGATATATATATATATATATATATATATATATATATATATATATATAAGAATAGATTTATATCTTAAGAAATAGAAGAACATAATTATATTTAAAGAAAAAGAAATAGAAAAACAGATTTATTTGTATTATATTTACAAGAAATCTAATGTGCACATAACAAATTTGAAATCTAAATACTAATTAACAAATTTAAATTAAACATAAATATAAATGTTACACATAAACAAGAAATTAATACTAATTAACAAATCTAACACTAACATAAATATACAAATATATTGTGTAATCTATAGAATTTGTCCATCTAAAATCTAAAAATATATTGTGTTATCTACAACATATGTAATCTAAAGAGTCAGTGTAATCTAACGACTTCGCCACAGGGTTGGGCCCCTGTGACCAAGTCACAGTCCACGGGACTGTGACTTGGCCATGGGGGGCCCAACCCTATGGCGAAGCCGTTAGATTACACCCACGGGACTGTGACTTGGCCATGGGGGGCCATCCCTGTGGACATGTCTATATTTTTCTATGATATATAAGATTTTATTGTAATTGAGAAATTACTGAATCCTAGTTGTAATTAGACTTATAGGGAATCCATGTAAGTTTCAGGTTATTTCATGCAAATGACAATTCTGAATATTTTCATTGCGTTTTTTTTTTTTTTTAATATCCTATAGATTTGCAGAATTCTGAGTATTTCATGTGCAATTTTGGTGTAGACTTATTTTAAACCTTCAATAACATTGGTGTTTTTATTCTATTCTTGTATTGAGTATGGAATTTTATTTCTTTGTTTTTAAGAAAGATAATATAATCGAGCAGAGTAATAGAATCCAAATAATGAATTATTATTGGGTATCACTGTATATAAAAATATTGATACTGATAAGGAGATTAGAATTTCAGCATATCTGTATATTTTTTATGTATTTCTTGAAGGAATTGTATCTCCTAATAAGTAAAAAAATAGTATCTCCTATCAGTAATATAACCAATTATATTATTAGGTGTAGCTTCAACTAATATTATCGAATAGGATATATATCGTGAACAATCGAAGACTTAAATTTTGGAAGGATAAACTGTGTATTGTGAAGGATGAAGCACCACTCGAGCACTAATTATTAAAATTTTCTTAAGTAGTTGTTGATGGTATTTAATTGTTTCTTTAAAATTCCAGTCATGTCCCAACTTTGACTTGGAATAATAGTCTAGGTTTAGTAATCATTTTATTCAATTTTCACTATTGGTGTTGATTTGTGGTGTGCTAGGAAAACTTTTTCTGAGGAATTCTTGCATAATGTATTGGTTTTACTCTCTCTATTTTGGTTGATTATGTTACTTTCTATTGATTTTTGGTGTACATGTTAACCCTTATTTTATAATAGGAGTAAATTCCTTAAAAACTGAGAGTGAACCTCCACTATAAATCTCATATTTAACAATGGTTGGAGTTAAATCGTTCCTATTTTTCCCTTGCAAGATTAATCTTGTATCTAATGAAGTAATCATTGATAAATCTAGTACGTACTTGGAAAAATTTAAATATTTTCAAATTGATCTTCTTCTTGGAAAGCTTTGGTGAATCCCTGAGACTGTGACTTCATCATGGGGAGCCAGACCTATGGCCAAGCTGTTGGCATGCCCATGGCTTGGCCACAGGGCTCGCCCCCCGCGACCAAGTCATGGTCCATGAGACTGTGACTTGGTCAATGGGGGGAAGCCCTACGGCCAAGTTGTTGGCATGCCCACAGCTTGGCCATGGGGCTATCCCCCAATGGCCAAGTCATAGTAACAATTCTAAATATAGATTAAAATTAAAATTTTAAATTACAAAATACAATAATAAATTAAAATTAAAATTAAAAATTACATAAGTTAAATTTAAATTTGAAACTGAACTTTAGGCTTACCTCCGTCTGCCCGCAAGACCGCCTGCCAACACAATCGCCAAACCACCCACAGGACTGACTGCCAACATGATATCCATGCCAAGAGCTCCCTCATAGTCACCAAGAGCTCACTCACTATCACTCATTGTCAGTCTCCAAGAGCTCTCTCACAGTTGCCAAAAACCATCTCACAATCGCCAAGAGCTCACTCATAGTTGCCAAAAACCATCTCACAATCGACAAGAGCTAAAAAATCTTTACATTCACAATGTGCGGTCAATATATAAACCATTTTTCAATCAAAAGATTTTTTCAGTTGAAAATATATTTCGGTCGAAAATATCTTTCGGCCAAAAGATTATTTTTCTTTTAGCTGAAATATCTTTTCGATCAAAAAGATATGGCTAGATGAAAAATATTTGTCCGACTAAAATTCTACATGAAAATCGAGGGCATCGTTACTCTATCATTTGATTTGACATTCAATTGTTTGGACCAAAAAAACATCTTTCGGCCGAAAGAAAATATTAGCTCAGCCGAAAAATTGTCTTTCAAAATTTTGGAAATCAGATTGTCACGAAAGTGTTACCCACCTTCATGAATTTACCCCACTGCACTAACACTTCCTTGATGGTTCATTGATGCAGACGGTGCTCATGCTAGTCCAAAATAGCCTGTGGTTGTAGCCAAATGGAGCCTTCTTCATCCAACTCGAGAAGGTTGGTTTGAGTTTGGCACTTAGTTCCAATCACCTTCTTTAAGAAGGAAACATGAAAAATAGGATGGAGCTTAGAATGACTAGGAAATGATAACCAATAGGACACCTTCCCACATGCTTGAGAATGGCATAAGGATCATAAAATTTGGGTGCCAATTTCTGACAATGGTCAGCCTTGATGGAATTATGCTTGGAGTGTTGAAATGGAAGAAACATCTAATCTACTTCTACAAATTGACGTTCAGAGTAACCTTGATCTTCTTCTTGCTTCATATGATTCTGGGACATGACCAAATTATATTTGAGGGTACAAATAATAGCCTCTCAAAATGTAAGCGTTTCATCAACCGCCTGGACCTTCGAGACACATCACAAATATGACAGAAATGAAGGTGTATTTTCTACGTATACCACTTCAAAAGGAGTCATGCAGGTAGTTGTATGGTAAAAAGTATTGTACTACCATTTAGCTAGTGGTAAGCATTGAGCCCATGGATTTTTCCTTTTCGATGAAAAACACCTCAAATATGTCTCCAAACACTTGTTGACAATTTCAGTTTGACCATCAGTCCAGGGATGATAAGTTGTGCTGAGATGAAACTGGGTGCCTTGTAGCTTTAACAGTTCTTGCCAAAAAATGTTGGTGAATGTTGGGTCACAATCAGAGACAATAGAACATGGCATTCCATGAAGCTTAAATACTTGATCCATGAAAAGTTAAGTGACGGTAGATGAGTTCAATGGGTGTTGAAGAGAAAATAAATGATTATACTTGGAAATACGGTCAACTACCACCTTGATAATTTATTTATTTCCTGATTTAGGTAAGCCTACAATAAAATCCATAAAGATATCCCACCAAATAGTAGGTGGAATCAAAAGAGGTTGTAGTGTGCCAGGAGATTTTATTGTTTCTCCCTTGTTTCATTGACACACATCACATTCATCCACAAAATTATGAACATCATGTTTCATACCATCCCAGAAAAAAGAACGTTTTACCATGTCATAGGTTTTTGTAAACGTAGAGTGCCCAGCTATGGGTGTATCATGAATCTCATAAAGTACCATGGATTTAAGTTTTGACTGTTTACTTAAACACAAATGACCTTTGTATAGAAGCTCATCATGGCGCCAAGAGTACCCTGGAGAAATTGGAGAATTGGATTGCAATTGTTGTACCAGATGCGGAATTTTTGGATTGTGTAGCCATTCCTGGTGAACATCTTGGAGCCAATATAGTACAATGAAGGAGAGAGAAAAAAGGGACCCTTCATCTTCATATTTTCTGGAAAGTGATCAGCAACCACATTGTCTTTTCCTTTCTTGTAAATGATATGATAATCATATCCAAAGATATTAGTCACCCATTTTTGTTTATCTTGGGAGGAAAGTCATTGTTCCAGAAAATACTTGAGGCTTTGATGATCTGTCTTAATTTGGAAGCATTTCCCCAATAGATAAGGGCACCAAAGATCCACGACATGAAGAATATCCAACATTTCCTTTTCATAGATTGATTTTCCCAAATTGCGCTCGGAAATTTGTTTCCTGGTAAAATATAAATGTCGACCCTCTTGCATAAGGACAATGCCAATAACTTTCCCGGAAGCATCACATTCCATGACAAAGTTCTTTGTGAAATCAAGAAGGGTCCATATTGGAGTGCTGCACATGGCCATATTCAAGGTTTGAAAATCCTAAGTAGCTACTGGAGACCAAGTGAAAAATTTGTTTTTAAGGAGTGCAATGAGAGTTGTTGCAATCTTTCCATAATTCTTTAAAAACTTGCAATAATAACCTATTAAACATAGAAATCCACGCAATCTTTTGAGAGTATTTGGGTGAGGCCAATCTTGCATAGCTTTAATATTTTTAGGATCCACCCTGATGTCAGCCTTTCCAACAAGATGACCCAAGTACTCAACTTCTGAGGCACCAAAAGCACATTTAGATTGTTTGAGGAAATGTTGGTGCTAAGAGAGTAGATGGAGAAATCGATCCACATGAGAAAAATGTGTTGTCCAGGTTTTAATATATATGAGGAAATGATCAAAGAAAACTAAGAGAAAATGACAGAGAAAAGGATGGAATACATTATTCATGAGGCTTTGGAAAGTGGAGGGATAATTACACAAGCCAAAGGGTAGGACCAAAAAATCATAGTGGCCCTCATGAGTTCTAAATGAAGTATTAGGAATTTATTCCTCTTTCATACGGATTTGGTGGTATCCAGAACAAAGATCAAGTTTAGTAAAGAAATGGGTGTCGCTAAATTCATCCAAGAGGTCATCAATGATAGGAATGGGAAAGTTGTCTTTAATGGTGAGTTTATTGAGGTCACCGAATTCAGGACACATGCACCAAGAACCTTTTTTCTTAAGGACCATGACCACAGGTGAATAGTAGGGGCTCGTACTAGGGTGGATAGAACCTACGTTGAGCAGGTCTTGAAAAGTTTTCTCAATTTCATTTTTTTTGGAAAAGGGGTGACGATAGGGATGGATATTGGGAGGAAGGATTTTTGGGATAAGGGGAATGTAATGATCATGAACACCATGAGAAGGAGGAAGTCCCTGGGGAGTGGAAAAAAACACTTAATGTTTAGAGAGGATGGATTGGAGGACATACGAAATAGAGGGCGTATCAGTTGCTTATATGGTATGGAGTTGGGCAATAATTCCATAATGACATTTTATTAGAATCTTTTCCATGCGATGGGAGCTAATGAACTCTAGGGAACCAACGATGAAGCCTTGGAATTTATATTTTTGTCCCGCCTGGTTGTACTCCATGGTTAATTCTTTTAAATACATGAGAATGGCCATTATGCACCCAACACAATGTCACAACCACCCATGTCGATAGAAAACATATGATATTTCAGGTGGTATTCACCAATTTGGAGACACACATTTTCAAAACTCCCTCCACATTTCATGGACCCACCTTTGGAAATCGTGATTTGAAAATTATTGACTACACAGATATAGCAATTAGTTTCTTGGGCAATGTGTCCATGAATAAAATTATGGGTGCCTCCACTATCAACAAGAATGATGAAATTCCTATGCTTGATATAGCCAATTATCTTGAGGGTCTGGGGAGCAGAGAGGTGAGTGAGATAATTTAGGGAAATGACTGGTTCTAGGAGGGTCTGAGGGAGGGGTTATGTCAATGGGTTCAGGTGACCCTGACGCAAGGGGAGCCTCAACATCCTCTTCTGAAACATCCTTCAAGATGGACATAATAATATTTTGTTCCTTACACTTGTGTCCTGAAAAATATTTTTCATCACAATTATAACAATGGCCTTTGAGTTGGCGTTCATCCATTTTGGCCCTGGTCAATTTTTGGATCTTTAGTGGAGTAGAAGGAGGAGTGGGAGTTACGCATTTAGTGCAAGGAATAAAGGAGGGTTTTTGGTTTTGATAAGAGACAACCTTTTGTGATTCCTTATCTCTTTTAGTAGTGTCCACCCAACTCTGAGGCTGAGCCATGAGGACATGAGAACGAATCTCAACCTTGAGGCCACTCATAAAACATTCTTAGAAAAAAGCATCAGAAATTCCCTTTGTATGAAAATCTAGTTGCTCAAAAGAATCTATAAAGTCTTCCACTATGCTAGATTGTTTCAACTTTTTCAAACATCCTAAATGGATAGTGTCAGTGTCGAAGCATTCATAAATCTCTGCCACAAAGTGTGTCCAAGCCACATACCCTTGGTGGAAATTTTTTGTCCATTGCCACCATTGCCAACGTTGTTGATCTAGATGGAGAACACCATACCAAAGTTTGTCCATCTCATCTATAATGCCATACAAAGAGAAATAATATTCCATTTGAGTTACCCATCTACTGGGATCTGATCCATTAAATTTGTTCATATCCACATGTGGAAGGCGTAGGTGACATTGAAAGTTATGGGACTGAAAATTATGGGAATGAGAGGAAGTTTCACCTTCGGTATGCAAAGGTGGGTCAAATAAGGGAAGCTCTGCAGGGATATGTAGCTTGGCATAGATTATCATAGTGACAGATTCAAGTTGGGTAGTAATGTCTTGTTTGAGATCTTGTTTGAGTTCCGCGATTGAGGGGGCGATGGAGGAATGCATATTTTGATTGATGGTGACAATATTGGCACTGCGTTGTTGCACTTCTTGTTGGGTTTCTGTGAAATTAGAGTGCAACGTAGTGAAGCAAGCTTCCAAGTCTTGGCTATGGGTATGGGCCATTATGATGAGGGAACAAGAAAAGGGGTGGGTGGGACCACACATAAAATAGGTTATGGGTGAAGTGTATCACATCGATTAGGGTGACGAGTTGAATCCAATGAGGTAAATCCCAAATAAGGTTGTTGGAAGGGGGTCGGGTCCACAAGAAAAAAACAATTGTTGAAAAATGATAGGTATGACTCTAATAAGGGAGAAGAGAGAAATCCAACAGAATAGGTATCAAATAATGGTTCCAATAGTGTCCAAAATATTGCAATGATTAAATACCCAAACGCTTAATAGGAAGAAATTTGTAGTAATTTCACAACTTGAATGCAGGAGACATAGTTGCACTGCAATAGATCGTTTTTGTTATGTTTTTGTTTTCGTCTAAGGGTTAGGTAATAAAGGGTTATACAGATAAGGATTTTCCCTGTGTTATAGCTCTCTGATATATGTGCAGGGTCCAATAGTAGTATTTGATCCAATATCTCAGGGCACCAATTAAGGAGGCTAGACTATGCCCTTATCCGTACTACCTGACTACCCAGTTACTAGAGAGTATATTCCCGGGTGTTGTTCTCGGTGGCACCATAGTATTCAGGTTGTCGATCGGTTTGTCTATGGAGGGCTTCAAGAGATGTAATTTGATCTCTATACATGTGATGTTTGATGCGCTACCACTCGAAGGGGTACCAACATGGGTTACAAGGGTGGCCAACGTATATTCTCTTAAGTACCACTTGTATTTTTTGTGTGTATGAATCCTCAACCACGGGTTTATGCATGTAATGACAAATATTTTTAGCTTAAAGACGTCAGAATACGTCTCTAACCTGAAAAAAATTAACCCATAATTTTCTGCCAAGGAAGATGGTTTGATACCACTTGTAATATTCCAGATATAAAAAAGTATGCAGAACAAAAATAAATAGATAGAAATGGAATATGAACAACAATATAACCATAAAAACACCACACTATTAGAAAAACGATACTAGAATAATACCAGAAAGAGAACTTTGATTATTGACAGGAATGTTCACTTGCCTCTTCAAGGTGGAAACCTCCCGCAGAGTAGAGTTCTATTACAATAATATCCAAGACAAAAGTTCTCATACCCTTGACTCCTATTTATACTAAATATGTGTATCAAAAGAACCATTTAGAGGAAGATCCTTCTAGAAGAGGAAGATTCTACTAGGTATTATTACATTGGACTTATTCTTCCTTATTGTTAGGTCTTATTAATATTGACCTGTATTACATGGAAATATATGATTCTACCTACATGAGGGGTTAGGTCCCTAACACTCTCTCAGGATCAATCTAGTCATGAACTCTCTCTCTCCAAGATATCCTTCCTTCATTAAATATAAAATAACATCCAAAATATCCTTAGGAGGTCACAACCCATCTCTTTCATTGGATTCTAGGCCTTGGAGATAGGTGGCAACAATCAAAGATAGAAAAATCCAACAAACTATTAAATTTAGGAAGTTGTTGGAAGCCATTAATAAATATGTTTTCAAATCATTGCATGGGGCTTTAATTGAGCTAAATATTAGATACAGTTGTCCTTTAGCATATGAATGATCTTTAGGAAGTCATTTGAACCCTCCTTGACAGGTGGCAACCTCTAAATAAGGAGAATATCCAATAACTATTGAGTTTGCAGTGCACTTGTTTTACCTGGAGTTTTAATTTTGTCTTTCAAATGCCAAAATGGGTCAGGATGATTTGTGTTCATCTAGTCAATTCCATACTCCTCCAATAAAAAATTTCGAAGAACCCACATCACCATTTGGGATTTATGATAAAATCTTTAGAAGATGATGCTATAGGAAATGTGTTTGCAATGCTAATTTGCAACACACTTTTTGTACCTGGTATTTTAATTTTATATTTCAAATGCCAAAATGAGTTAGGTTGATATTTGGTCATCAGGTCAATGCCACAATCATGCTCCTCCACAAAATTGTATAATAACCCACATCACCATTTGGTATTTATGATAAAATCTTTAGAAGAATTTCCTATAGGGAATGAGTTTCCAGCGCTAATTTGCAGCACACTATGAGTTCGCAGTGCCTTTAACTAGTTTGCAGCGCATTGTGTTTGAATGAAAATGGAGATGAATTTGATACCTTTCCTTATTTACAAATGATGACTATTACGATGATGACATCAAGACTCTTGTACATGTGTTTCAGATTAGCTTCCTACACTTAGGAAAAACCAATACCATGATTTATTGATAGAACACATGACTCAAAACCTGATACCATGCCCCTATGACCTAGACCTTAGCTTGTAAAACATGATTGATGTTAGAAAGACTAATCACATGACTGACCAAGGCCAATGGAGTCTTTTTTAGAACAAACTTAGCAAAAATTTAAAATGAGGGAAAACCAAAGACTAATGATTTGTTTTAGTACATATCATGTGCTAAGATAGTGTTTCCATATGTTAGGACTAAACAAAAACATATCTAATAAGTAGAATCTAAATTGCAAAGAAAGAACATTCACCACGATAAAAGGACACATGTGGATTTGGAATTTCCTTGGACTAAGAATTAATGCATTGCAATTTGCCACAAACTCTAAGATAAGTATAGACCAATCTAGATAAATCTTAACTTGACATATATTAAGAATCAAGAGGGATCAAATCCTTTCAGGCATAAATAGTTCCTTAGGTTTTTCATTTAAAAAAAGGTTTTCACCTAGATTTATTTGATCCCTCCATGGGTGTTTCACCTTCTTGACCAATATCTTATCACTTTCATTCACAAAGGGGGATTTAAAATTGATGAAATACATTGTAGGTATTGGGGGGAAGGATTTGGAGTAAGAGGGGTTTATAGGTATTTGAGGGTATAAAAATGGGTATTTAGTTAAAATAAGGAATATCTAGTAAAAACATGGGTTATTTTACTATAAAAATGTATTGGGAGGGGGGTTCAAAAAAAATCTTTTGTGGGGTATTTATCAATATCTAATGAAATTAAAGGTATTCTTTAATATCCCACGAACACGCACACATGCACTATGTCACATGTTCAGCCTTGATAAATACAAAATGGGTATATGCAGGTATTTATTTTTTGTGAGATATGTCGTTTATGTTACAACATTTATGTCAAATTGAGCTACAAAATGATTTATATTTAGTTATTTTTACACCAACATGTACAAACGTTACCAAATTATGTTATGTTACAACATGTGTGAAGAAGTGATGATAACAACATCAAAGTAATGGTCAATGAAATCTATGAGACTTACAATAGAAAAAAACACAATAACAAAAAATAATCATTTAAAAAGTATTATTGGTTTACATGCTTTTCTATAATATGCAGATAATAGTTGAAATTACCAAATTAGTGTTTTTTCTATATTTATTTTGATATAAATATTAATTGATTTATTATTAGGATTTAATGTTTTTATGAAGACTCATAAAATTCAAAAGGACAAATGAGATGATATCCAAAACATGTTGATAGTGATGTTGAAAAATGTGTACACGGAGATGGTCAAAGAAATTAGCATAATTGCATTGCAAGAGGAACAATCCCAATAATCTGCATTAAACGTATGCAATCACTGACATTTTTTTATGTACAAAGAGTTTAATTCTCACATGAAATATTAGTTTTCAATTGTTTTGACGTTGCAAAAAATAAAGAAAAATAGAATCCATTCAACACATTAGATGAGACGACGAGGAATAAAATGGTTGATCGAAAATTTTGTGACTACTTGTGTCTTCTTTACTCGATATTTCATATTCGTTGTGATGTTTATTTTTTTATTTAATTTACAATCGTCTTGATATGTTCTACAATAGATACTAGCATACAAGGAAGATTCATCTAAACATTTAATTGACATTGTGTTAAGTATATATTATTAGTATATGTTGGAGTATCAAGGGTTAATTGAACAAGTTGTAAGTAGCTATGTTGTTTTATTTCCCTTATTTTATAAGTAATGGAACACCAAGAAAAATTTAATTATATATGCTTTGTCACGACATATAAAACTCAGAAGAAAAAAAGTATGGAGTGGAGACAACAAAACATATATTGAGAAATGGTGTAAAGTGTGGCTTTGAAAGAATGTGTATTATTAATGAAACACTTGTTGATATGGTATACAATCATGTATGTTATAATATAAATATAGATATACTCATGAAGAAGTAGAATGTAGAAACCAAGCCAATCAACAAAACATTCCAAACAACACAAGTAAAATATCTCTTACAAGTGATGAATAAATGAAGCATGCATGCAGATCAAGCTACACTAGTAGTTTGAGCAATGAATGATGATCATCGAAATTGAATGTTACAAGTTCTATATTTGACAATGTTCATTTGTGAAAATCACACATTTTTTTTTAATATGGATATATTATTCCAATTTGATAATGACATGTTACCAATAATTGAAACAATTATTTATTAACATTTTGATTATTTTTTATTTATATGTTATCTTGTTTTGTATGATAAAGGGTCTCGTATTCGTATATAATAAAATGGAGCTTGTATTATAATGCATTGTCTAGTGTTATAAAAGGTATTTATGTTTGTTGACTAAAATGATGAATTACATGATTACCATGAGTATAGGTGTAATCAGATAGTATATTTGTCAAACAAAACAACACATTAATTTAATGATTGTATCCAAATGCAATAACTAAAATATAAAAATCAATATTATTAAAAAAAATATTTGAATTATTAATTGAAATTTTATAAAAAACACAAGTCGAATTTGCATACCCACAGCATGAAAAACATTCAACACTAAAACATACCAATGCATTGTCTCCATTTGAATGTAATAGTGTGTTTCATACATATTTATGCACCAATGCATTTTAATGAGCCTTACACATGAGTGTGAATAACTATAATAAAAGCATTGATTCTCCTAATGACAATAAAAACACCATTCCCTTTAATAGTATTGTTACCATTGTCATTATTGTTGTCATCACTATTACAAGGCATAACGATGCACAAGGTCATATGCACACCGGTGCTTGTACATATGTAATATGCACTAGTGTTTTCATTATATAAAATATGGGCTAGTACGTCCAAAATATATAATATGTGCATATTATATATTTTTAGAGTCTGGTGCATATCAAATATTGTCACATCAATGATTATTATTGAAAGAAGTTCCTCAATGCTTTCAATATCTAAAATATGCATTGGGGCTTCAAAAATATACAATACGCACGAGTGCCTATTATATATTTTTGACTTTCTAGTGTGCATCAAATATTGACACATCGATGTGTATGATATATTTTGTGCACTGATGTGCATTATCGATATAAGTGCACCGAAAAAAAAAAACATTCATTAGAACCTCCATACACCCATAATTTTTATTTATAGTGAAAATCCTTTAAATTCTTAGAAAAAATCTATGTTACCAATAGAAGAGGTTTTAGCAATTTTTTTTTGATAATTTTGTAACACTAAAAACTGCCACAAAAACATCCACTAGAAGGTGTTTTCCTTCTAGTGGTTTACTTATGCAGAAAGAGTTGTTTCACTCAATATTTGTGATATCTCAAGAAGCATATAAGATGGACCCAAAAAAAGTTAGATTTTAGTGAACTGGCTAGCTCCAAGAATAAAATTTGAGGTAAAGAGTTTTCAAGGGTTTGCTAGTTTTTATAGAAAGTTTGTTTGAAATTTAATTCATATTTGTGTACCATTGATAGTGTGTATGTGAAAAGGAATTATTAGGTGCACTACAAAATCAATAGAAGATTTGAACTATTGAATAAGACAATAACAAGGTAAAGAGTGTTGGCATTGCTAGATTTTAGTAAAGTATTTAAGGTGATTGTGTTGAAACGGTAATAACAATAGGAGTAGTGTTCAATTAATAAAGTAGTATTATCAAATTCTTTAGTGAGATGATGATAAGAACAAATAGGATTTATGATAAAGGGTTTTATGATATTGTCTAAGAATAAGTGGAGACATTATTTGTTGACTATGGAGTTTGTTTGATACACTCATCATTAAAGGATTCAAGTGTATAATTATTCAATTTGAGTCAAAGGCATATGAAGTGGGAAGAGTTTCTATTGAGTTATTATTTTGTGTTGCAAATTGGGTTAGGGAGATTGAATACGGTCGCAAATGCACTGAGAATGATAATTTCTTTGTTGGCTACTATGTCAATGCAAGTGGTAGGATTGGATATTATGAAGGAGTTGCATGTGGATGATGTAAACTTTGAAAAAATGTGAAAGGCATGCAAAGAAAAATGATTTGAAGATAGCGAACCATATTTGGATTGTTTTATCTAGGGAGGATTTATGTTTGGGGATTAATGGTTGTGGATCCTGAGACTATATGTGAGAGAAAACTTTATTAGAAGTTACATAATGGTGTTTTAGGAGGTGATCTGGAGGAAGCACAAGTAAATGAGAGATATTGTTGGCGAGGAGTTGTTTAACATGCACTTAAGAAATGGGTTAAGCATTGTAGATTTTTCTAGCTTTACAAAGGAAGAGAATACAAGCTTGTATAAACCATTACCAGTTCATCCGAGACCATGGGAGGACTTGAGAGTGGATTGTTTTCTTAGATTACCAAGAACAAACTAAGACAATGATTCCATATTTTTTGTAGTTGATAAATTTATAAAATGGAACATTTCATTCTTTTTATGAAGACCAATGAAGTTGTGTTGTTTCTCAAAGAAGTTATGAGGTTGCATGGATTTCTTAAGAGATATAATTTAAATAGAGATAGTAAGTTGTGTGGTTAGCTTTGGAAGACCTTGTGGAAGACATTGGATATCATATTGTAGTTTAGTTAAACATCCTATTATCCAATTAATGGACACACTAACATTGTAAATATGATATTGGAAAATTTGTTGAGATGTTTAGTTAAAGACAAACTTGGAAAGTGGTATATGGTCTTGGCACACATTTCATTTACAAACAATAATTCAATGATTAGATCTACAGGTAAGACATGTGTCTAAATTGTACTATGTGGGAGATCACTTGAAGATGTGACAATTTTGTTAAGCTTCCTTGGTGCAAACATAAAGGTTGTAGATGAAAATTCATTGTAAAGCGCATAAAGGGGGTGAAGGAGAAGTGGGAACAAAGTAGTCATAGGTATAAGGAGTTGGTTGATGAGAAGAAAAGAGACAAAAAAAATTGAACGAGATTTATCCCTTTCACATTTGAGGAAGGATAGGTTCCCATGGGAACCATATAAGAATTAAAGAATTAAGAAAATAATACCTCATAGAGTTTAGCAAATTTTCAAAAAATGTGTATATGTTGGAGTTGTATATTTTAACCTTGTACAATTATTTACTATGAACATATTTTCAGTAAAAGAACTGAAAAGACACAATGGAAAATACACATATTACACAGATATTTTTCCTATGGAAACCCAAACTGGGAAAACCAACATATTCTATATTCATTCACATCATACATTGTTTACAATACAATATACATACATGAGCCAGCATAATCCAAAACCCTAACCCAATGACCTGTATTAGTCAACAACCCTGATTCCTTAACCGAAAATAGAAAACCATTGGAAAAAGACCATGTGCCAAAAAACCTCCCAACAATGGACATGAAAAATAAGGCAACACGAAAAACGAGGAAAAAAAGGTGACACATTTCCTGAGGTAGACAAATTTTATCTTGGGGGTGATACCTCCCCTCAAACTCCGTGGTGCACTTGGAGCAATCTAGAAGAAATTGCTACTAGTCATGCAAATAATATAATACGTACACAACATTCTCCCACTTATTGTTTTCTTTGCATATAAGGGGTTAGATGATTACATAGTCAACAATCCATCGAAACAATACCCATAGATCCTCTACACCAAGAGAACTTCTTAGTTCTCATAGATTTTTTTAATGAATCTGCAACATTCTTCAAAGTGTCCACCTTCATTAGCAACACTTTGTTTTATTCAACCATGTCTCTCACAAAGTGATATTGAACATCAATATGAGTTGTCTTTGAATTATAAACATGGTTCTTCACTAGAAAAAATCACTCTTACTATCACAATCTATCCTTACATCTTGTTGTGCCAACCCAATATCTAAAAATAATAGTTTTAACCATATTTCTTCCTTGGTTGCATGTATTCAACTAATGTACTTGAAAGTGCCACTACAAACTGTCTTTTTCTCATCCAATGGATTTATTCCTTGAAACAGGTTAAACACATACCCTCTTGTAGATGTCCTATGATCTAGATATCGAACCCAATTTGCATCCACCAAGAAATGTATGTCATACAGTCTATCCAATCCTGGTCTTCCTTGGTAGAAAAATCCATAGCTCGCAGTTCCACGCAAATACTTGAAAACCCTTTTTACTATAGTCCAATGCTCCTTCCCAGGTTTTGGCATATACTTCCTCAAAACTCCCACTTCATGCGCAATGTTTGGTCTAGTACAAACCATTGCATACATCAAACTACCAATTAAACTCGCATATGGAACATGAGACATGTGTTCCTCCTCTTTATGTGTCTTGGGACACTGATCTGCAAATAACTTTACACCAACATGAATAGGGACCTTGACTGGTTTACATTCCTGGATATTAAACCTCTGCAATATTTTCTCAACATATTTTCTTTAATTTAAGCAAGGTTTCCTCTTTTCCTGATCTCTTTTAATTTCCATGACCAAAATGATATTTGCAACACGAAGATCCTTCATGTCAAATTTAGAGGACAACTGAGTTTTCACATCCTAGATAATCTCCTTGTTGTTTCCTATCAAAAACCTATCATCCACATACAAGACCAAATAAATCAAATGATCACCAATTAATTTAAAATACACACAATGATCCTCTTTTCTTCTTGTGAAGCCAAGTCCCAACATATAAGTATTAAATTTTTTATACCACATCCTTGGTGGTTGTTTTAAACCATATAGGGACTTTTTCAACTTACATACCAGCTCCTTCTTTCCCTTCACAACAAATCCTTCTGGCTACATCATATAGATTTCTTCTTCAAGATCCCCATGTAGTAATTTTGTCTTCACATCCATCTATTATACTTCAAAATCAAATGCATTAGAAACAGATAAAACATATCTAATAGAATTTAACTTGGAAATAGGAGAAAAAATCTCACCAAAATCAATTCCCTCAACTTTGGAATAACCCTTTTCTAGTAAATGAGCTTTGTATTTCTCTACTTTTCCTTATGCATTCAGTTTCTTTTTAAATACCCATTTTCTGCCAATGGGATTTCTTTCAGTCAAAAACTCCACTAGATCACAAGCCTCATTCTTATCCAAGGAATCCATTTCTTCATCCATGGCCTTTTTCCAAATTTCTACATCCTTTGAATCCACTGCCTCGTTGAAAATTCTCAGATCATCACCAGTAATAGAAAAAACAAAACTTGAATGAAAATTAGGTGCAGTATACCCTTTTGTTTACTTTCTTTCTTGAATCGATCTCGTCAATACTAGAGTATGAGGATATTCTTTTTTTTATTCATGTTCTTCTGTAGAGTCTGATTCATCATCCTTTAATTCAAACTCCATTTTCTATGGTTCTTCCTTACTTGGTAGGAAATCCTATTTGAAAACATATTTTATTTCTCTAAATACCACATCTCGACTATACACAACCTTCTTAGTTTTTGGGTTGCAAAGATTATAACCTTTAATACCATGTTTATACCCAATAAAGATACACTTTTCATCCTTCTTATCTAGATTACTCTTATTTTTCTTTGGAACATGAACATAGGCCTCACAACCAAACAACTTGAGATGTGTAAGAGAAGGTCTCTTACTAGTCCATACCTCTTATGGAGTATTGTCATCTAGTGCTGACGAGGGTGATATGTTTACCAGGTGCTGGCGCTGGCCTATTTTGGGAGGAAAGTCTATTTTTGGAATAGGCCTATTCTTGGAGAGAAGGATCTATTTAGGGATTGTGCATCATAGGTGGCAGAAACGAAACATGCATAAAAAGAAGGAAAACCACCAGGCAGGAAAGGAAGGAAAAGAAGCATGCAGAAAAAGAAGGAAAAGTAGCATGTAGAAGGAGGAAAAGTAGTGTGGCATGCATGCATACACACCTAACCATGTTAGGGTTAGGGTTTTGGACATGAATGTAATGGCTATAAGCCAACAGAGTAGTATAAATAAAGGCCTAGGAGGTCTAGGAGAGGCTGGTTATTGGTGGATTAGTCAAGGATATATAATGTTGAGCTGAATAAGCTAGTTTTTGAGGGTTAGATTAGAGGTTGTGGAGCCTTTTGTGATCTATTCCACCACACATAGGGTACTTACCCTTGTTTTTTATTGTAATCCTAAAGATGTAATGCTCGCATTGAAAATTTCGGAGAAGAATGAATAAAAGAGAAGAAGAGACAAATATTTGTAGACATAGCCTTCGAGGGGGGTAAACCATGGTAAATATAGTGTGTTAATGTGTTTGAATGTTTTCCTTGATTTTATATTATGAATTAGTTACAGAATGAATGGTGATCTAGTTAATCATAACATGCATTCATAGTTACATGAATGAATGAACAATATCTTAGATGAATGGATAATATGAATGATGCATGAGATAAAGGATCAACAGATAGTAGAAATCCCTTCCTAGAATTCAAACACCTGAGTATTGCAGTCCCCATTAAATTTATCTCGAGTGAGACTGCATTGTGTACGTTGTGTGAAACGATGCCTTTTGGTTTATCAGGAGAGATGATAGTTTTGAGGGTTTTTTTGGAAACCTATTGAGATCAAAACCTAGGTCAGCTGAAGCATCCAAAAAATGGTCATGTTGTCGACTGGAACTACACAGGATTGAGTGGAAGGGATCTGTGGAAGAAAAAAAAGGAGAATGAAAGCATAGAAGGGAATGTTCAGGACATGTAATCCAACAAAGGTGGAGATTGAAATATTGTTAAGGAGAAAGTAACTCGAGTTTTCATAAAAGGACAATAGAAACCCTAAATTTATGCCACGGAAATATCTCGACAAATGTGATTAGTGAGTTGCATGAAGTATTTTTCTATGAATTCTCACATATTTTGTAGGAGTGGTTATTGAGGTTGAAGTAAAAACATCCTATGAATTGGATTAGACAGCTAGAGTGGTATTCTATGGAGATCATGTAGTCGCATAAAGTCAATAATAAATTTATGTGCGCAATAGATTTTTGGTTAGACAATATTATTTTAGGGTTTATTATTAAATTTGCAGTTGATACTGCAGATTCGTACAAGGCTGTAGAGAAATATTTTTTGAAGGGACCCATAGGTAGGTACTTCATATCACTATATACTTCTATCAATATTTTATTGTATGACAAAGGTGTGATGACCATGGAATCAAACAACTAAACTTCCCTACGCGCATGGGGGAAGGGGGGAAGCACTGACAAGAGTTTGACATATGGACAGGGAGATGGATAAGGGGAAGAATAAGGAGGTCATGGAACCAATCATGATGGATGAGGAACATAAAAAGAAGATAATGGAAAAAAATCAAAAGACATGAAGCGGTAGACCTTACCAATATAAGATGAATAACAAAAAGAGGGCTAAAGATGACAAAGAGGGCCTGGCGAGTGATGAAGAAGAGGTAGAGGATATTTGAGTTGTGAATCATATTGAGTAAATCATGCATGCAACATATGAAAGGAAAAAAAGAGATCTAGGGTCAATAACAAAAGGAATAACTCCAATCCAGATCAAATTCAATGTGGAACCTACAACCCCATGTGCAACTAATACACCTGAAAGAACACCAAATTTTAGAAAACCAATTTTTAGTAGAGGAGGCACAGAAGGTCAATGATCCAATAGAGGACCGACAACTAGGGTTGCAAGCTCAGGAAGTAAAAGTCAACTATATACACCACGTGGAGGAAGTAGTTCAACATAGTTCAAAATCGCAAGACTAGATTCCACTATCAGATTACCAGAGTTTCAGGGCGGGGCATCCTAGGACCCTGAGAAGAATTAATTTATATGTGATCTGGGAAGTAAATCAGATCACAAACGAGGATATAAAATTCACGAAGTTATCTATAACACTGATATACCACGTGTTGGACTGGTGCATGAGCCTTGATGTAAATAGTCCAGGAAGATCACCAAAGACTGTCGTAGAGGTGAAAAATCTACTAGTAAATGAATTTAAGAAACCAAGATCATAAGACTAGTACATGAATTAAATTATTGAAATCAGGAAAAAGCCAGGTGAGTCTATCTAGGAGATTGATCAAAGGTTCAAACATATGAAAGGTAAGTTGAAGTATTCTCTTAGTGGCATGCAACATAGGCAGTTATTTGTGAATTCACTATTAGCATACTTGAAGTATCCTTTGAGACAACAAAAGTTCCAAAATCAGGAAGAGGCTTCGCAAGCAACCCTATGGTTGGAAGAAAATCAATATCAACTGACAAATCCAACAATAGAAGATATGAAACATGATCTAAAGAATATGACATTTCAGTTGAACCAGAATAAGGGGAAAAAGAAGAGATAAGTTGTTTGGTGTACGTTATGTAGGACAAAAGGACACCATAAGAATGAAATTCCAACCTTTGCACAGTACTTGGCAGCAGGGGTGCCAAACCCCTTACCAATGGGAGGGCCATGGTGTGAAATTTTTAAGACACATGGGCATGATCCATATCATTTTCCAATGATGTAGAAGTATAAGACAGTGCCAAAAATATCTTACTCCATTTTTTTCAAATCAGTGGGTCATGATGAAAAGGACTATAAAACGCTGAAATTTATGAGAGAAATAACTTCAGACACCTACAGGGTGCAAGAAGACATGATGATAGGACAAGATGAAACCATCGGAAACCACAGTATAATCCCACGTAGTATAACCATATACGCCAATATAATGCACTGCAAGGAGATAGAGATGGATTCATAGGTGGAGGTCGAGGTAGAGGAGGATTTGGATGCAACAGAGGGCCGATATTCTTCCACAACTCTCAACAACTAGGACATTATGAAATATATTGTCCACTTCCTCCTGCGACATGTATGTATTATCACACAATAGACCATGAGATAGAATATTTCCCAAGACTATTGGGAAAAATATAGGAAAAAAGGAACAAGAACAATCACAATGTCTAGTGTATTTCGGCAGAAGCTAGGGATGATGGGAAAAACATCAACATAATTACTCAAGGAGGAGCTAAGATAGGAGTTGATGTAGAAAAACAAGATCCATATCAACACTAGTCAATTAAGAAGAACACTCAACCACATAAGAAATTTGACATGCAGAAAGAAAGGGAAACATTTAAGGAAGCCAAACATGAGATTCTCAAAGAGAAAATTACATCTACATCAATGGTGCAATAAACTCAGGATCCACCAATGTATTCGATGCCATATTAAATGGATCACACCAGCAAAGGACAATTGTTAGAGAAAGTAAGTAACATAAATACTTTTCTGCAATCTTGTGTTAAATTATTGAATGATCCATCATCCATTAAGGTCTTATAGAATTTTCTAGAAATATGCAACACATAAGTGGAAGGGAAGTTAGAACAGAAGACAATTAATCGTCTCCATACAAGAAGAAGAACAAGTAGGGAATTCAGGTTAAATGCCAACATTGGGGATTCCAACATGGGTGATATCATACTTGATTTAGGATCTAAAGTGAATGTCTTACCTAATAATACATGGCATTGTATGGGGGAACCCACATTAGGATATTCACATGTCTAGTTGAAATTGGAAAATCGTCATAGAGTGCTACCAATTGGAATACTTAAAAGTGTGACAGTAGACTTGGATGGAATGCTCACTATGGTAGATTTTGAGGTTATATAAATATTCGATGCAACAACACCCTACCAAGAATTACTTGGATTAGATTGAGAAATTGATAACTAGGCTATGATCAACCTGAAGACAAGGAAAATGAATTTTGAATTAGGTGAATATAGAGTGGTTACAACATTGGAGCCTAAAGGAGGAGAAAGTGTTGCAAAGGTGACATGTTTGGACTTGGAAGAAATAAATCAGCTATATAAAACTACCACGCGAGAAGAATATTATGTAAACCCAACTACAGATGGGGTACTTAGCTGGAGAATAATTACATCATGTTCCTAAGACTCAGACACAGGTCTGAATAAATGGAAACATAGACTACATGAAGTCTCCACAAGAAGGTGTGAAAGAATAGACTGTGCAATATGTTGGGTTGGCACAAAGGTAAGGGAACCTCCCACTTTTCATGGTTTGAACGACTTATAAGAATTCCTAAAACATTATGAGGAAGAGGTTCTGGAGAATCAGAGGTTTTTATCCCTGGATATTTCACACAAGGAAACACCTACAAGATGGTGGGGTGCACATAAATAAAAAATTTAAGACTGGTATTAGTGTAAAAGGTTATTATGCATTATATTTGGCATAGAACAAGGGAGCAATACATTCCAGAAGTATGATGGGAGAGGAAGGATAGTTGAGCACCTCAAGAAATGAAGAACACAATGGATCTTGACACCACCAGAAGAATGACCTCATTACATTATTCATACCTTGGAAGGGATACCAGGGAACTGGTACATCGACCAGGAGATGCCTAGAGGCACTACTGAATGGACATTGTTACAAAAACATTTTATGGTAACTTTCTCATTTGAGCATGAGAATCCCAATATTTATTCAGAATTCAAGTTGATACATGGAATGATATTTTTTTAGGAACCTGAGGTAGAAATCACAACAGAATATCAAAAGTAGAACAAATAGATAGTTAAAGATTTACTCGCATATTATCATGTCATAGAGGAAGCACCAGATGAAGATGATATGTGCAACATTTAGATAATAGATATTGAAGGAGAGAGAGACGTGGAAGGTACATATTTGGAGTCAGAGGCATTTTTTGCACCAATTAAGGTCAAGAAAGTTAAAGTTGGGACAAAAGAAAACCCTAAAATGGCAAGCATTGGAGACTACTCGGATGAGAACACACTAGAAAGGATAACATAGTTATTGCTCAAAACATTGACTTGTTTCTAGAAACATTTATAGATATGAAAGGAATAGTAGGTGAGCTAGGTGAGATGAAGATACCATAAAAAATAGTTGCTAGACCTATCAGACAGAGACCATACAGGCTGAATCCAGTGTATAAGCAAAAAGAGAAAGAAGAACTAGACCCAATGTTAGAAGTTGGTATCAAAGAGCCAGTGGAGGAATCAGAATAGATTAGTCTCATGGTTGTCTAGGAAAAGAAGCAAGGGTGGATAAGAGTTTTTATATATTTAAGGAAATTAAATGATTCTTTCTTACATGATCCTTTCCCTATGCCTTTTACATATGAGGTATTGAAGAATGTGGGAGGCCAGGAAGAATATTCATTCACAGATGGATTCACAGGTTATCATCGGATCAAATAGATCCATAGGATAGGCATAATACTAAATTTTCTATAGAATGGGGATCCTACCAATATACAGTTATGCCCTTTTGATTGAAGAATTCACCAACTATCTTTTCAAGGGTGGTCTTAGCTACCTTTAAATATTTCATACATGATCTATTAGAAGTATATCTGGATTACTGGATTATTTTTAGTCTTTTGAAATATCATGCAGAAGTCCTAAGAATCATGTTGGAATGATGTAGGTAATGTCATATATCATTAAACATCAATACATGCATTTTCAACACGCCTTTTGGGATATTGTTGGGACATATAGTGTGTAGGTAGGGTTTACTAGTTGAACCTGCTAAGATTGTTGTAATTGTGAACTTACCACCACCAAATTTAGTGCACCAGTTAAGAGCCACACTTGTACATACACAGTACTACAGGAATTTTATCAAGGGGTATGGACGGATTACCACGCCGATGGAAAAGTTGTTGAAGTAGGACACAAAATTTTAGTGGAATGAACATTGTTAGTAGGGATTGGATACTTTGAAGGAGAATATGGTGGCAGAACCTATCCTAGTGTTTCCATATTGAGAAAAGACATTTCATGTGCATGTAGATGCATCAACAATAACACTTGGAGCAATTTTGGTGTAGCCAGGAGTAGGGAATTAGATCATCCTATATCCTTTCCAAGTAGGAAGTTATCAGAATCAGAGTAGAATTACAACACCATAGAAAGAGAAGGCCTTTCCATGGTATATGCACTACAAAAATTCAGACATTACTTATTGGGAAAGAATTTTAAAATGTTTACAGATCACTCTGCCCTCAAATGTCTAGTCAACAAGCCAGTGTTGGGGGGGAGGATTTGTAGCTGGTTGTTATTGTTCTAGGAATTTTATTTTGAAGTAATAGTCAAATCAGGGAAGATGAATGCAGGACCAAATCACTCGTCAAGGATAACCAATGGAGAAGAAACTATTAACTTAGATTACAACTTTCCTAGTGCACATTTATTTTCCTTACAAGTAGTTGATGAGTACTTTGTTGATATCATTGAATTCTTGAGTACATGAGTTGCACCAAAGGATTTTAGTACCGCATAGAAGAAAACTATAGTAGTCAGAGTTGTAGACCATCAACTCATTGTAGTTCATTTATATAATCTTGGCACATGCAACATATTGAGAAGGTGTGTATTGGAACATGAACAACCCATAGTTCTAGCCGAAGCTCACGATGGTATAGATAGAGGACAATATGCAGTAGAGGCTATCATGCAAAAGGTCTTGCGCACTGGGTTATGATGGCCAATAGTTCATGAAGATGCAAAAGATATTTCTAGAACTGTGATGTTTGTTAGAGAGTTGGAAAACCCAACGTGAGGGATGAGATGCCCCTAAGACCTCAAGTAACTCTTCAGGTATTTGACAAGTGGGAAATATATTTTTTCAACCTTATTAATCTACCAAGAGGAAGGTTAGGATAAAGATACATCATTACTACAAAAAAATGCTTAACCATTTGGGCAGAAGAAACACCAGTCAAAGATTGTAGTCTAGAGACAACAACACACTTCTTATTTTAGAAGGTGATTACAATATTTGTATATACCGGTATTTTGATGAGTGACCAAGGCACCCATTTTATTAATAGTACCATCAATGCTATGACTGAGGAGTTTGAAGTCTATCACTAGAAGAGTACACCATATCATCCTCGAGAAAATGGCATAGTAAAATATTTCAACAAGATTTTGGAGAATGCATTGACAAAGATCTGTAATGTGAATTGAGATGATTGGGATTTGAAAATACTAGTAGTATTATGGGAATATAGGACAACATGGAAGAAGTTGACAGGTCATACATCATTCTGATTAGTGTATGGACAAGAAGCAGTGGTTACATTATAATGTTTGGTACCTAGTCTACACGTAGTAGAAATTACAAATATGACTAAAAGAGGCACAATACAGAAAAGGTTAAGTAAACTAATGGAACTGGAAGAAGACATGATTCTGGCAGGATTCAACCAAGAGGTGTAGAAGGCAAGGGACAAAGCCTAGCATGAAAAAGACATAAAGAAGAAGATCTTTAAGGAGGGAGACCTAAATATCCTCTATGAAAACAAGATTTTTCAACATATTGGTATGTTCAGAATGCATTGGCTAGGGCCATATGAAGTGAAGAATGTCATAGATGGAGAATTTGTGCAGCTACAGGACTTGGCAGGAGAAAAACTGAAAGGAATGGTCAATGGTAGTCGATTGAACCTGTATAGGGACAATCGACTTACTAACTCTCAGTAGTTCTAGCGTGGAAAGGAAGCCATGTGTATAGTGTGCTATAGTAGAATGTAGGAACAAAAACTTATGAAAAGACATAAAAAGTAGGAAAAGAAGAAAAACAAAGACAATTTTAAAGACTCCGTGTAGGAAAATTTAGTGATTCAAGAATGCAACGTGAAGAAACTGGTGTGACACAATTTTAAAGACTCCATGCAGGAAAAATTAGACACTACGCAAATGATAAGAAAAAGTGAAAAATACAGCCAAACATTTATGATCGGATTTATAAAGAGGGAAAAACATCGGTACATTCGACACTTAGCGATTTTTTAGCACAGAGCGAGTTGAAGAGAGTGACCTAGGATAAATTGTGTGAGTTATAGATTAATTGACTAACCTATATCCAACATGATAGCTCCAAAGGTTGGAACTCCAAGACGTTATACTAGGGTTACTCAACACTTTGGCAGAAGGAAAGAATGAATAACTGAGCGAGAGAATGTGGTCGAATTGGAGGATGTCACTACCTCGGTTACGAAGTCGCTCATCCTGACAAGGGTTGAGGAGGAAAACTAGACAGTTTCACAAGGAGAAATGGGTCAGAGCTCTACAAATCAAAATGGAAACACTATACCAAACCCAAAAACATCGACCAAACCTGAGGAAATGAAAGGCCAACAGTAGGGTCATGACGTGAAGGAGGTAGTGGTCAAGGATATCACATATTTTGACAGAGATGGATACAACCAAAATAGTGGTGTATGGCCGCGTGGTCGTCAGCAAGAAAAGAAAGGTAGAGGATGGTGCAAATATCACACTCCCATACATCCTAGATGTAGTGGTCACATTGGAGGATATGTTTGGAAAATTTCCCAAGCTCAGATACTCAGACCATGATGTTCACAACACGACAAATTTTCCATAATTGGAAGAGGAAACCTATTTGGAAGAAATAGGGGAGATAGGACCCCTAGGCAAACCCATCATGGGCTCTACAACTCTGGCACCATGAACTTCCTATACATACCACACTTTGGGCATGGTAAGAATGTGGGCCTATGCATATAAAAACTCTTGGCCAAGTTGCATGGAGGCATCTTGTAGATGGATAGGATAGTCCTTATTGATGTGGTGTCGATTCCCAAAATTACAGGGTTTTCCATTGTTGGTGCACAACATGAAGAGTACCTAGAGAATAAAGTGTGTGAGAAAGACATTGTTGATATAGTAAAGGCACAGTTTGGAACCAACAGGGGGAAGATGGGTATCGTACTAAAATACTTCAATGACACCACATGATTCACCATCAAACTAATGGCTTGCAAGTTATTGAGGAAATGCAAGAAAGAAGAGGCTCCAACATGAGTCATAGTAGTCGTCGCACAATGCACAAAAGGGGTCATGTTTAGTTGGGAATCATACCTCCTAAACCAGTTTTTTATCGACTGATGGGATGCATAGGACAATGGAACTAAGTTCCATTATTCTTAGATCCTCATCCTCATTATTTTGGTCACTTGGTAGGATCCATAATTCTTGAATTTTGTAGATAGGAAAGGGAAGTGCTACGTAGTGAGGTATGAAACTGATGCAACTGCACCCTCACTGGCACGTCCGCTCTCGCAGGATCTTCTTCTCCTCTCGGCCCAACGAACTTTAAGGTTCTTCTATTTCCCTATCGGGAAATCTGCACCCCACAGGTTTCTCTTCTGCGTGACTCCCTTTTGTTCACTTATCAGAAAATCAGAAATCGTGACTTCATGAGTTCAAAGGTTGAACACTAGGTTCTCAGATCCCCAAGGCCCGATATGTCAGTCAACGCTGACTTCCTCTTTCCTCTATCGGGACTTCGGTTCTATCACGACTTTGCAACTCGCGATATCAAGCATTCAGTTTTCCAACCACCGATACCCGATGCACCGAAATGTCGATGCATGTGTGATTTGACTTTTCAACGGTCCCTTATCTTCGTCAGAACTTTGGACTTCGTGGGATCACGAATCCTAACACCGAATATTAGGGAGTTCTCACGGCAAGGTCCTGATGACTACATGCCACCTATACTCCACTAACCTTGACTGTTTCCCACACGACCCTCCGTCGAGATATCGCGTCTCACGATATCGCAATTCTCATCATGAACTTTTGGAACTTCACCTTGTGATTCTGCAATACATGATTCTACGTGTAGATCCGATGGCTCCGGTGGCCTGGATCAATTGGCTATGCACCTCCTGAGCTCCGAACCTTCAAACGTTCACGCCATAATCTCCTTGCACCTCCGCAAGATCCAACGGCCCACAGAAATTCGCGAAATATCCACGAAGGATTTCTATCATCAGTTCTTCCTTGTGCAATCCACAAAATTAAAGAAGTGTCTCTCCACAAGACTTGTTCCCCTGCGCGCGAGTCTTCAACGCTTGCTCGAACGCTTCGATGCACAACCTCTCTATGCAATCCTTCGACGAATTCGAAGGCCTACTCCTCCTAATCTTGTTCTCAACTTCTCAAGTCCTTTTGAGAACTTCTTGTGCGCACTCCTTGAGGCAAATCTTCAACAATGTCTAAGTGTTGAAGGCACTCGACTCTACGCACTCCTGTAGAAGCAGTCTTTCAAAGATTTGCTTAGGTTCGCAACCCTAAGGATTTTCCTTCGCCTGCACACTCCTTGCATGGAACTTGTGCCTAACTGCACCTTCGAGAAAATGAGGACAAAATCTATCTCTAATTGAACCCTTCTATCAACGCACTCCTTGCGGACACTTCAACTGCACTCCTTGCAGGAATTCTCTGGCTCAATTAGAGAAACAATTGAAACTCATTCACTCACCCTCTCAGACTTCAATTCAACCATGAAATCACATACACAACATATAAAAGAAAATGTATGACAGGAAGAAAACATTCATGAGCAAAACATCAGTACACAGAGAGACAACACAATACCATAAAATTGAATCAAATCTTTCCTCTATTAATTCAATATTTGTACATGGGTGTTCTTCATACAAAGCTCTCTGCTTTCTCTTCTACTTCTTGCTCTTGAATAATGTTGCTTAATGTTACAATACATACAAATGAGGGTGTCTATATCCGTTTTCCCTCTTGGACTCTAAAACTATCAAATCTACAATTAAATTCCTATCTACTAGCACTAACTATATTAAATGCCATCTATCTACCTAAGGATGAGAGCTATCCACTCAAGGTCCATTACAATACACAAGTGCGTCTTTTCTTAAATGACTTCATTTAAAGACTTGTGCAACATTCCCAAAGAACTTTCAAAAATGTGTGCTGGCTTATCCAGCTGTCTTCTGCTCCATGCTGGCTCACTTGATGTGTTGGCGATGCTCCTGCATCATACTCCTCGGCTTGAAAAATTTCATGGGCTCCTGTCCATGAGCTCCTGCATGGTTTGTCTATGCTTTTGTATCACTGCTTCAGTCTCCCAGCTGGCATCTTCCACTGGGTGGCCCTTCCATTTGACCAGATACTCAAAGTATTCTTTCCTTCGGGTCTTCTTACCCACTCTTTTGTCCAGTATGCATTCCATCTACGGATTTTCTGCTATCGGCATCTGTTTCATCCACTAGATCACTGGTTCCTCGGTTCCAGTCTCTACTTCTCCAGCCCTGTATGGGTATAAATCTGCAATATTGAATATCGGAGATATCCTAATGCCATCCGACAACTCGATTTCATAAGCGTTTTCTCCGAATTTTTTCAAGACCTTGCATGGCCCAATTTTCTTTATCTTCAGCTTATTGTATGTTCCCCTTCAGAACCTTTCCTTCCTCGAGTGTGCTAGAACTAGATCACCAACTTCAAACTGAAGTTGTCTCCAATGTTGATCTGCTCTGCGCTTGTACTCCTGAATTGAATCTATCAGTCGCTGCTTCACCCTGTTGTGAAGTTCTTTCATTGCCTCAGTGAAATATTTTGCACTAGCACTGCTAGTCACAGTCTGTTCTGAATCCCTCAGTTCAGATACTCCTCTCGGTTGTGTCCCATATACAACCTGAAATGGGCTTCAGCCTATGCTCCGATTTACTGAATCATTGTATGCAAATTCTGCCTATGGCAATATGCTATCCCAGCTACTATGGTGCTCTCTCACCAAGCTCCTCAGCAAATCTCCCAGACTTTTGTTGACCACTTCCATCTATCCATCCGTCTGAGGGTGATAAGAAGAACTAAAATCCAAGTTATTTCCTATCTTCTTCCATAAGGTCCTCCAAAAATGCCCTATGAATTTTGTGTCTCTGTCCAAAACTATACTTTTCGGCAATCCATACAGTCGAATGACCTCCTTGAAAAATAGATTTGCGATGTGAGTCACATCGCTGGTCTTCTGGCATGGGATAAAATGTGCCATCTTTGAAAACCTATCCACTATCATAAATATTGAATCAACACCCCTTTGTGTCCTCGACAAATCCAATACAAAATCCATGCTAATTGCCTCCCATGGCCTCTCTGGTATGGGCAATGGCTGATAAAATCCTGCATTCTTCTTTCTCCCCTTCGAATGCTGACAAACTCTACATCTGTCAACAAATCTCTTTACCTCTGCTTGCATCCCTAGCCAAAAATATGATTCTCTCAACTTCGCGAACATTTTGTCATGGCCAAAGTGTCCTGCTAATCCACCACTGTGCTTCTCCTTCAATAACTTCTCCCTCATGGAGCAATTTGGAATACACAGTTGATTGCCTCTGAAAAACAATCCCTCCTGGATCATATAATCTATCCACGGGCTTCTGTATCTGAGAACTGGATTCTCAGTTTCTTCATACGCTTCTCCAAAATCTGCATCTCCTGCGTACATGTCCTTGAGATTTTCAAAACCCAATGTTTTGACTCGAAATTCTTGCAACAACAAACACTTCCTGCTCAATGCATCAACCACTTTGTTAGCAGTACCCGAAATATGTTTAATCACAAATGTGAAATTCTTCATATACTCTACCCATTTAGCATGTTTCTGATTCAACTTCTCTTGTTGACTCACAAACTGTAATGCATGATTATCACTGTACAATACAAATTCTTTCGGGATCAAGTAATGCCTCCACTTTTTCAGTGCATGTATGATAGCATAAAATTCTTTATCATACGTGGAATACTTCAATTTCACCTCATCCAACTTCTCACTGAAATATGCAACTGGTCTGTCTTCTTGACTCAAGACCGCTCCTATGGCAAACCCACTTGCATCACATTTCACCTGAAATGTCTTCTGGAAATCCGGCAACACCAAAACTGGTTGTTCCATGATCTTCCGCTTCAACAGATTGAATCTCTTCTCATCCTCTGTTGTCTAGTGAAAATATTTGTGCCACTTCTTGACTGTGTCCATCATCCCTGAGCTAATCCCACTGAAATTCCCGATGAACTTTCGGTAGAAACAAGCCAAACTATGAAAAATTCTCACCTCGAAAATATTTCTCGGTGATGGCCAATTCTTGATCACTTCTACCTTATCTGGATCCATCTTCAACTCATTCACCGAAATAACAAAACCCAAGTAAATGAGTTCCGTCTTCATAAATGAGCACTTCCTCATATTGATCGGCAGCTTCTCCTACTGTAGCTTCCTCATCACAATGGCCAAATGCTTCAGATGTTCAGCCTCTGATTTACTGTAAATCAGTATGTCATCCAAATATACGACGACAAATTTCTCGATGAATTCCCTCAGGACTTCATTCATCAACCTCATAAAGGTACTTGGTGCATTCTTCAAGCCAAATGGCATGACTAACCATTCATACAGTCCTTCGTTGGTCTTGAAGGTTGTTTTCCACTCATTGCCTTCTCTCATGCGAATCTGATGATATCCGCTTTTCAAATCAATATTTGAAAAATAATTTGCCCCACTCAGGCAATCCATCAGATAATCCATTCTCGGCAATGGAAACCTATATCTAATGTTTATTTTATTTATCGCACTTGAGTCGGTACACATTCTCCAACCTCCATCCTTCTTCGGAGTAATTACTGTCAAAACAACACATGGACTCAAGCTTTCCCTGACTAATCCTTTGTCCATTAGCTCCTAGACCTGCCTTTTGACCTCTTCATTTTATTGCGGCATCAACCTATACACGGCTTTATTCGGAAAACTAGCTCCTGGTATGAGATCAATGTGATGACTCACACTTCTCATTGGTGGCAATGAATGAGGTAATTCGTCCACTATGATGTCAGCGAACTCTCCCATCAGTTCATGAATCTCATCTGGTAGATCATCCATTCTTGTGCTAGCCAGAACAATCCTCGGTTTTCTGACCACAAATAATCGTGGATCTTCCTTCTTCTCTACCTCTGTAAGAAGCTCCTTCCCACTCATGAGAAGTATTTTGTTGCTCACTTCCGGTTTCACCTCCTAATCCTTTATTGGACGTAACCTATGTGTCCTCCCATCCTTTTCTAAAGCATATGTGTTCATTCTCCCATCATGAACCACATTTCTGTCATATTGCCATGATCTACCCAACAATAAAGGACATACATCCATAGGAATAAAATCACAGAGTACTTTATCATTATATCCACCTATCTTGAATTCAACTAAACACTGTTTAGTGACACTTACCTGATGTCCCTTCCATAGCCATGAAACTTTGTATGGACTCAAGTGATCAGTTGTCTCTAGCTCTGACCTTTCCACCATCTCGGTTGATATGAGATTATCCGTGCTACCACTGTCAATGATAAACTTGCATACTGAGTCCTTGGTTTTGCAAGCCATTCTAAAAAGTTTGGTCCTCTGAGCTAAGTCCTCCACCTCCTTCCCGAGTGTTAAGAGAAATTTTCGCATCATCAGCGACCTTCCGTCGTCTGTGTCTTCGGTCTCAACATCCTGCTTCTGTGCTTCGGCGATGTGAGCTTCCCCGATGTCCTTCTTTTTCTCTGAACACTCAAATGACCTGTGCCCATTCTTTCCACATGTGAAACATTTGATTACTCCTCCTCGGCCTCTTCCTTTACCTCTAGTATGAGGAAAAGTGTTTGTGTCAGCATAATCTCCTCTCTGCTCTGTATGTTGTCCTCTCTGTTCAATGTATCACCCTCTCTGTGAGGTTCAACCTCTTTCAACTTTACCCTAAGGTTTCTTCCATTCCTCCTTGGGCTTCTGGTATTTATCCTGGGAATCTACCTTGCCTCTGGGCTGGCTCCTGCCTCGCCCTCGCTGACCTTGCTTACGACTCATCTTCTCTTCTGCTTTCAGAGCCATCTGATAAGCATCCTCCACCGTCCTGATGGTAACCATGCTTAATTCATCCTGAATGTCGTATCTCAGACCATTCAGATATCTGGAGACCCTCTCATCATCGCTCTCCCAATGACCTGCTCTGATGTTCAGTCAATAGAATTCCTCAGTGTATTCTTTCACTGTCATCAGCTTCTGTCTCAGGTTTTGCATCCTCCTGAACAGCGTAATTTGATAGTCCCATTGGATGAACTTCGCCTTCATCTTCGCAACCATTTGATCCCAACTCTTGATCTTCTACTTGCCTTTGTAGTGTCTGTCAGCTTGAAGCTTGTCCCACCATAATGGTGCGTGTCCCTTCAAGCGCGTCTTCAATATATTCGTAATCGAAGTAGGTGTCAAGATCTCTAATCCAATCCAGTAGCTCTTCTGCATCCAGATTTCCCTCGTAAACTGGAATTTCCATCTTTACCTTCACACCCATTCTAGCAATAGCTTTTATCAACCGCTCAGTTGATGCATCTTCGGCTACAACTTTCTCCTCGCGTTCAGCCTCAACTTTTCTCTCGGAATCACTGAGATCCCCTGCACTAGCTGTGCATCTTTGGGTTGTCTCCATATCCTTGAGTCTTTCTCGGAGATCTCACATCTGCCTTTCCATTTCTAGATTTCCTGTCGGCCTGCCTCTTCCTCGTACCTCCCTGTTCTCTGGATCAGGTGACTTTCTTTCTTTCCTGGGCGGCATGGTGAATTCTCTTCTATGCTACAGAAAGAAAAGAACTTCCCGCTTTGATACCACTCTTGACGCAGCCGCACCCTCACTGGCACATCCACTCTCACAGGATCTTCTTCTTCTCTCAGCCTGAAGAACTCCAAGGTTCTTCTATTTCCCTATCGGGAAATCTGCACCCCACAGGTTTCTCTTCTGTGCGACTCCCCTTTGTTCACTTATCGGGAAATCGGAACTCGTGAATTCGCGAGTTCAAAGGTTGAACACTTGGTTCTCAGATCCCCGAGACCCAATATGTCAGTCAACGCTGACTTCCTCTTTCCTCTATCGGGACTTCAGTTCTATTGTGACTTCGCAACTCGCGATATCAAGCACTCAGTTTTCCAACCCCTAATACCCAATGCGTCGAAATGCCGATGCACACGTGAGTTGACTTTTCAATGGTCCTTTATCTTCGTCGGAACTTCGGACTTCGCGGGATCGCAAATCCTAACACCGAATATTCGGGACTTCTCGCGGCGAGGTCCCGATGACTACATGCCACCAGTACTCAACTAACCTTGACTGTGGCCCACACGACCTTCCATCGGGATATCGCATCTAACGATATCATAATTCTCGTCGTGAACTTTTGGAACTTCACCTTGGGAGTCCCCGATACATGATTCTACGTGTAGATCCGATGACTCTGGTGGCCTGGATCAATTGGCTCTGCCCCTCCTGAGCTCCGAACCTTCAAACGTTCACACTGTAATCTCCTTGCACCTCCGCAAGATCCAACGGCCCACGAAACTTCGCGAAATCTCCATGAAGGATTTCGATCGTCCGTTCTTCCTTGTACAATCCACAAAATTAAAGAAGTGTCTCTCCACAAGACTTGTTCCCCTGCGCACGAGTCTTCAATGCCTGCTCGAATGCTTTGATGCACAACCTCTCTGTGAAATCCTTTGATGAATTCGAAGGCCTACTCCTCCTGAGCTTGTTCTCGACTTCTCAAGTCCTTTTGAGAACTTCTTGCATGCACTCCTTGAGGAAAATATTCAACAATGTCTAAGTATTGAAGGAACTCGACTCTGTGCACTCCTGTAGCAGCATTCTTTCAAAGCTTTTCTCAGGTTCGCAACCCTGAGGATTTTCCTTGGCCTGCGCACTCCTTACACGACAATTGTGCCTAACTGGACCTTCGAGAAAATGAGGACAAAAGCTATCTCTAATTGAACCCTTCTGTCAACGCACTCCTTGCGGACACTTCAACTGCACTCCTTGCAGGAATTTTCTAGCTCAATTAGAGAAACACTTGAAACTCATTCACTCACCCTCTCAGACTTCAATTCAACCATGAAATCACATACACAGCATATAAAAGCAAATGTATGACAAGAAGCAAACATTGATGAGCAAAACATCAGTACATAGAGAGACAACACAATACCATGAAATTGAATCAAAGCTTTCCTCTATTAATTCAATATCTATACATGGGTGTTCTTCATACAAAGCTCTCTTCTTGCTCTTTTGCTTCTTGCTCCTGAATAATGTTGCTTACTGTTAAAATACATACAAATGAGGGTGTCTATATCTGTTTTCCCTCTTGGACTCTAAAACTATCAAATCTACAATTAAATTCCTATCTACCAGCATTAACTATATTAAATGCCATCTATCTACCTAAGGACAAGTGTTATCTGCTCAAGGTCCATTACAATACACAAGTGTGCCTTTTCTTAAATGACTTCATTTAAAGACTTGCGAAACATTCCCAAAGCACTTTCAAAAATGTGTGTTGGCTTATCCAGCTGTCTTTCGCTCCATGTTGGCTCGCTTGATGTGCTGGCGATGCTCCTGCATCAGAAACCCTTTGGCAAGCCAAGGATACTAAAAATCAACAGGGAAATAGCATAGTATTTGTCATGAATATTGAAGACATACAATAGAAAAAAACCAATGTAAGGGGAATTTCAATGGAGGTGGTCTAGGGGTATGAAGGAATTTCCATGTTTAAGGCATCCAAACATCATATGTGGATCCAAGTCACAAGGTATCCAAAGAAAAATGGCTATAGATGGAGTATTTCATCTCAAGGGAAGAGGTCGATTGGATCATCAAATACTTTCCCGTGCAGTGGAAGGTGCCAGCAGAAAAGACAAAAGACAACCCCAAGGATCAATCTGAGGTAGGCCCATTGAAAGCATAACACACTCAGGCATCAAGAAGCAACACGACACTGAAAATCCCAAGGAGGAAAGAAACGATGTCTAGGGCAGAGTCAAGGGTGATACCAAGAATGGAGAATCCTCTCGGCCCGAAGAGGAGGCGGCACAAATAAAGAAGAATGGGGCACAAACCTCATAGGAGAAGAGAACTACAGTGAGGGAGGAGGAAACATGCAAGAATATGAAATACACTAAGAATCCTCATGTCATCACTCTTACAGAGGACGACGCCGAGCTAGTGGAAGAAAAATTCTAGGACAGGGGGGAAGATGTGGTCCTCACAATTGAGTCTTAGAGGGAGAAGATCATGGCGAAGTTAGTGGACATCCATGATACTCTACAAAGGATGAATATTTTTACAGTGCAACAAGCTACACTACAACAACCAGAAAAGATAGAACAACCCTTGTGCAGACAAAACAAGAAGAAACAATGGAGATAGTAGTGAAGGGAAGCGACACCTTCATGGATCCAGAACTCATAACAGTGTACAAAAACAACCCAAATTGCACGGAGGAGCTAGAAGACACACATGAAGGGAAATTTCATAATATTGTGCAGGTCATGGAGTAGTACAAAAAGGAGATTATAGAGCTCACGGATAAATTGACACCTTCTACACCTCCGGAAGTCATAGAGAAAAGGGAACAAGATGATACTACACACATCGACAATATTGTGCAGGAAGCCAAGGCAGTGCATGAACTATATGATAGAATTGCTCAAATATGGACCATCTTTGAAGAGGACAAGAAAATATACCAGTTGGATCAGAAATAGGAGAAGATAACAACCAACATCCAGAATTTAAAGAAGCAACAGAAGACAATGGCCATCCTCGAGAGAATGAGTGCATAGTATATGAAGAACCTATAGGCAGATTTGAAGGATTCTCAGGCTGACAAACAAACAAGACAGGCTCAGTTGGAGCCACTAGAACATGACGTAGAGAGTATGATCAAATAATTGCAATAAAATAAAGGGACAATAGAGAAAATGCATGCATAATGCATCCAAGTGATATCAGAGCACATTACAGCACAAAATGTGCAGAAGTTGGCATACTAAAGCACCCAAGTGAAACATAAAGTCAATCACTTATCAAAACTGTTTCACCAGTTGCAGCTAGTCATCCAGAGTGTGAACTAAGGAGCAGTGGCTCAGGAGGAGCCACATGTCAGTGTTGGGGGCCTATTGGCACATGCCTATTTTGGAAGGAAAGTATACTTTTGGTGAAGGTGTATTCTTGGAGAGAATGATATATTTTTGAAGTGTGTGTCATCGGTGGTAGAAAATAAGTAGGAAGAAAAAGAAGCAAAAGCAGCAAACAGAAAAAAAAAAAAAGGAAAATCAACATGCAAAAAAAGAAAAAAAAGAAGCATGCAGAAGAAGGAAACGTAGTGTGGCGCACATCTATACATACCTAACCATGTTAGAGTTAGGTTTTTGGACATGATTGTAATGGTTATAAGCCAGTAGAGTAGTATAAATAAAGGCCTATGAGGTCTAGGAGAGGTTGGTTATTAGTTGATTAGTCGAGGAATTATAGTGTTGAGTTAAATAAGCTAGTTTTTTAGGGTTAGATCACAGGATGTGGAGCCTGGTGTGATATAGTCTGCCTCACAGAGGGTACTTACCATCCATGTTTATTGTAAGCCTAAATATGTAATGCGCACAACACAAATTTTGTAGAAGAATGAATAAAAGAGAGGAAGAGATAGACATTTTTGGACATAGCCCCGGGGGGGTGAACCACAGTAAATATAGCGTGTTAATGTGTTTGAATGGTTACTTTCATGTTATATTATGAATCAGTTATATAATGAAAGGTGATATAGTTAATCATAACATGCATGCATAATTAGATGAATGAATGAACACTAGCTTAGATGGATGAATAATATTAATGATGCATGAGAGAAAGGATCAACAGACAGTCCTAATCCCTTCCTAGACTACAAACACCTGAGTATTGTAGTCCCCCATAAACCTATCTCAGGTGAGACTGCATTGTGCACTCTGTGCGCAACGCTGATTTCTAGTTTACTAGGAGGGCCGATAGTTTTGAGGGTTATTTTGGAAACCTATTGAGATCATAACGTAGGTCAGCCAAAGCATCCAACACCAATTAACATGCAGTACCCACTAGCTCTTCCCATATTTATTATCCTAACCCAACACCACTGATCATACACCTTTCTTTTTCCATCAATGTCCTTTTCTTCCTTTTTGAAACTCCATTCTGTTGAGGTGTATTTGGAGTAGTCTTATGCCTTGCTATACCACACTTCTTACATAATTCTTCAAATTCATTCCCACGTAACTCTCCACCATTATCTTTCCTCGGCACCTTAATTATTTTCTCTATTTGATTCTCAACAAGAACCTTAAACTATTTAAACCTATCAAAGACTTCATATTTGTTCCTGAGAAAATATATCCAATTATTCCTCGACAATTCATCTATAAATGAGACACCGTACACATATTTTCCCAATGATGGAACCGACACAGGTCCAAACACATCATCGTTATAAAATTCCTTCTTCCCTCATTGCACCAGAGGGGAATCTTCCCCGGTTTTTCTTCCCATATACACAATGTTCAAAGAAATCAAAATCCAGAGAGAAATTAGACAAACCTTCAACCATAACTTTACCATGTAGTAGTCGAAGACCCTTCTCTCTGATATGTGCCAATCTTTGATGCCACAACATAACCTTTTCTCAACAGACAGTAGGAGTTCTTTCTTCTTCAAGTCCAATATAAGGAATAATGGACCTATTACACCCATCACTAATAGTGCTTCCTTGCAGATTATATAGAGTTCCAAATTGAACTGCCTTCAGCAACACCATTTCTCCTCAAACCATCCTGCGGGTTTCCTTTTCAAATATTGTTTTTACCCCTACATCATCAATTTTCCTTACAAAAATCAAATTTATGGACAATCCTAGGATGTGCAGAACACCAAGTAAGGTTCTAATCCTTCCATCTATGAGCCTCAACTTGACTTTTCCTTTTCCTATGATTCTGGTTGTCGATTCATCACCTAGGAAAACATTACTTCCATCATACATTTCATATTCACAGAACCACTCCATGTGGGGAGTCATATGAAAGGATACACCTAAGTCAACCAACCATGCCTCATTATCTGCATGTGTGCTTGAAGAAGCCAAGTACACCTACCCTCCTTCTTCCTTGGAGGTATTTTCTTCTGTAGAAGGAGCTTCTTCGGATCCCTTCTTTTTCTCAACTTTGGATCTACAATGCTTCTTGTAGTGCCCTTCTTTTCCACATCTCCAACATACCTTTACAAACGTTTCGAGAGATTTAGATCTACCCTTAGACTTAGATCTCCTACTTGAGGACTTAGATATATTTCTTTCCTAGGAGCGTCCTCTTGCAAATAATGCATTTGTGCTATGTCCTTCAATGTTCTTATGAGACCACTACATCAAACTTAAAGGAAGTTGTATTACTACCTATGGCCACAAATAGACTATCCAACGAGTTTGGTAAAGAGCACGATAAACTGATACACTTATCTTCATCTGAAATTTTAATCTCAATAGATACTAATTGACTTACCACAGTATTGAAAGCATTCAAATGATATGCCACCGAGTCTCCATCTCTCATTCTCAGGTTATACAACTTCTTTCTGAGGAATAGTTTATTACTAGAGACTTAGATTGATACAACTTTCCCAACTTATCCCATAAATCCTTGGTTGTATCTTCCTCAAACAGATTCAGTAATACTGAATCTAAGAGACACAGTCGGATTGTGCTCTTCACCTTTCGATCCAACTTTTTCCAGTCAACTGTTGAAGTTCCTGTAGGTGCAGTACCTGGATCCATCACGATCCATTGATCTCTGTCCGCCAACAGATCTTCAATATTGAGCTTCCACAACTAAAAATGTTGCCCATTAAACTTGTTGATCTCTATTTACTGCAAAAAGATTTTCAGTAAAAGAACAAAAAAGATACAATGGAAAATACACACATTACATAGAGATTTTCCCCCTAGAAACCTAAACTGGGAAAACGAACATATTCTATATTCATTCACATCATAGATTGTTTACAATAAATTATAGATATAGGATCCAATGACATCCAAAACCTTGACCCAATGACCTGTATTAATCAACAACCCTAATTCCTTAATCGGAAATAGAAAACCATCAACAATAAACCATGTGTTGAAAAACTGCCCAACATTGGATATGAAAAATGAGGCAATACATAAGACATGGAAAAAAAGGAGACATATTTCCCAAGGTAGAAAAAAAATATTCTCGGGTGCGTTCCCTCGAACCCTGGCATAGGGGGGCTATCTCTCCCCTCAAACCCTCCCACGCGCCTAGCGCAGCATAGCAAACACTACTACTAGTCGTGCAAAGAATATAACACATACCCAACAAGAGTTTCCTAAAGCATTGAACATTTCCCTAATTTTTAATTTTGTGGATTTGTATGAATACCATGAATGTACAAAAACGTGAGAAAACTAGCACATGTTGAAGAATGGAAAGAGAAAATTCCAAAGAAGGAAATAGATGAAGCGGAAGAGGTTGTCGATGAACATGTTAGCATATGGACAAAGAGGAAATAGTACAAGGACCTGTTGGTTTTTTGGAAACATTAGACTTTTAAAACATCTCACTTGGTATTCAAAAATAGATTTTGGCCGATTCAGGTGACCATCAACTAAAATCACAACATGCATCCTAAGAGCAAGATGCTGGCATTTATGGATTTCTAATTTAAAAGCATCCCTAGTTATAAGCAATCTTGCACAACCAAAAATAAGTTTTTCATTTTAGTGTCAATTTTTCTTAATCAAATTTCTAGTTTGTTTAATGCTAGACCAAATCCGAAGGTCATATAATTAAGTTGAATCAAGGTTGCATCACAATTATGGTTGCATTAAGTAGGTTTCCATGGCACAAAATTCATGTCCAAAACACATCATGATCACTAACAATTTTCTATCATGTGATCTAAAAATGAGGTTTACCTTGGAGTTTTTGGGAAGTCGGTGTACTAGGCCACGCCAAAATCATGATGAGTCATCAAATTAAAGAGAGATCAATGAACGTTGCTGCATATCAAAAACAAATTAGGCCTTGGGGAGATTTTGAACAAAACATGGGAGTACAAGAAGACGTGTGGCCTTCAACGACGTTGGCATATCACTTATTGTGTACATTCCACATCATACTGCACAGGGAGATCATTAGATTAACAAATCAATTTCTCCATACATATTTACCTGGGAAAAGTCACTAGACATCGCCACAAAAGTGAGTAAGATTCGGATGGAAAAAGTTCTTAGCCAAAGTGTCAACAACGTTTTACCTTAATGGTGAAGAAGGGTATTCATAAATACTTCTTTTAAATGAGTGGATCCCTTTTCAAAGCCCTTAATGTGTAAAAGGTATGGATTTCTATGACTTTATTCGTGGACAATTTTAATATTATGTTATTTTATTGGTATTTACTATTTATAAAATAATAATAAATAAATAAAATTTATTTTACTTTAATAAATATTAAAGTATATTTATTAAAATAATATTTTAATTATAAAAGACTTATATGTATTTTTGACAAATCTTGCTTAAAATATATTGAAGTCACAAAGTTTTTATTTGAAATTTTACATAATTTGAAAAACAACTTATCATATATTTAGTATTAGAGAATCTTTTAAATACTTTTTTCTTTTTCCAAAAGACCAAAATACATGAAGTAAAAAAAAATTTATTTTAATATTATAAATATTAAAGTATATTTATTAAAAAAATATTTTAATTATAAAAGTCTTATATGTATTTTTAGAAATTTTTCTTAAAATATATTGAAGTGACAAGTTTTTCTTTGAAATTTTACATAATTTGAAAAACAACTTACCATTTATATATTTAGTATTAGAAAATCTTTCAAATACTTTTTCCAAAATACATGAAGTTAGTTTTGATAGAATTATTTATCTTTCCATATGAAAGTTTGTATAAATATTTAATCACTAAATTTATTCTTATAATTGTGTTGTACCCAAATTTTTAAGAAGTTTTAGCATAATATAAATTCTTTTAAAAGGGTTTCCATTTCTTTTGTTGTTATCTCATGCTTGCTCAAATTTCTTTGAACTTGTACTTGGCCAAACCACACTAAGAATTGAGGGACCTCCCACACATTAATTGAGGGACCTCCCACACATTAGACCTTGATCAATGACTTAACAAATGTATCATTTTCACCAATGAACTAAGAGCCAATTAATTTTTTCATGGTTATCACCATTGAACCAACATTCCAATTGACTCCCTTCATCATTACAACCATAAGATATCTTAACTTCAACTTTGCTCAAAACTTCATCTATACTCTAAACATACTCCAAATAATGTAAATCACATCACCATCATTATTAACTAAATGAAGTGCATTTAGAATGTCAAAGAGAAAAGTCAAATCTCGATAGAGTGATCGGTTTCGAAGAGCCTCATTCTCAGGAGGGGACACCAAAAAATCCATCCATGATAAGGGTTAGTGTGGCCCAAACTGGATGCGAGTGTGATCCAAAAGTAGCAAAAAAAAAAAACTCAAGATTGCCAAAACAAATCCCAATTTCAGTTTTTTGAATTTGATTTTACTAAAATGAATATAACAATTCAACTCCCATACAACTTTGTAGTCACATTTTCGGACGAATTATCTCTATCTTTACTTGACATATATAAATTATAAATAATATGTGATCTATATAAACATATATAAAACTTATAAATAATCCTTAACATATATACTTTATAGATGACAAACTTTTTGTTAAAAGCATATTGTTTTGAATTGCTCATAATGTATAGTTATCCTTAAATTTCTTCCAATTTTCTCATATTAATTTGATATATAAAACATTTGTTTAGAAATTAATTATACATTTCTTAATTTATTTTTATATATCAATTTAATATATCTTAAAATTAAATTATTACTAATAAATATTATTTAAAATAATTTATATTAAAATTTATCCATTTCAAAAATGGTTAAACATTTAACTAACCTAGAGACATTAAAAAAATACATACATTAAAAAAAATTCTATGATGGATTAGAACACACCATATCCATATATTTGTATTTTAAATCTTTAATGTAACGTATCATTACAGGTAGTATAGAGACTCACGAAGAGATATTGAAGGTGATTGATATGTACAACAAAAGTCAAGCAAAGACATCTGAAAAAGTTTCCAAGTATATATTAGAAGTAGTTAAGAATGGAAACTCTTTGGTTACATCTCAGATAACTGGCCTCATTCTATCAACATTATCTCGTGGATTTATACCTTTGTTATAGATTCAGTTGGAAGGGATTTCACTCAACTGGTTTTGTATGTACCTTTGAGAATTTTTAGCTGTATGTTTGCCATTTACGTTGCTCGATGTGCCTACAAATAAAGAACTCTACTACCTTAGCCAAAGTTGTTTGTCATTCTAATAATGTAATGACATTAGTAATTATACCATTTTTGGAATATGGAATCCAGGATATCCATATTTTGATGTTAAAGTAGTTTCTTTGTTCTCAATTCTGTAGTAAGATGAGCAACGTGAATAAAAAGGTCTAATGGAGTACTGCTTTTTATCATTTGACTGATTCCTATCATGTCTAATGTACTCATTTAAATAATTTTTCACAAAATATGAAATAGTTGTCATATCAAGGAGCTTAAAAGGGAAGTGGTAAGTTAATGAAATCATGTTTTTAAATTTTTTTTGTTGAAAAGATATGCATATCTTGTCATTACTAAGTAATAGATACCGATGTTGTTATCATTATGTTATAATATATGTTGTAACATAAGTTAAAGTAGATCTTAGTATAGATATGTTAAAAATATAAATGAGGTTTTTTATAGTTCAATATGATATAAACTATCATGTTTAATGTACTCATTTAAATAATTTTTCACAAAATATGAAATAGTTGTCATATCAAGGAGCTTAAAAGGGAAGTGGTAAGTTAATGAAATCATGTTTTTAAAATTTTTTTGTTGAAAAGATATGCATATCTTGTCATTACTAAGTAATAGATACCGATGTTGTTATCATTATGTTATAATATATGTTGTAACATAAGTTAAAGTAGATCTTAGTATAGATATGTTAAAAATATAAATGAGGCTTTTTATAGTTCAATATGAAATAAATTTTACAATGTAGAGTAGTGTTAGTGATATCGGTATATGTTAGTTAAAAAAATTGATTAATATATTTATATATATATATATAATATATTAACTTATAAAAGATAAATAATAACTTACATCCTTTGAGGAGTAAAACTTTTTAGGTATACAAAATTTGATGAACTCTTTGTAATTAAAGAGATTCAATCCATCTTGATAGATACCGAGTTAATATGGATCCTAGTAAATTGTAGTGCATTAATCCTTAGTCCAAGGATATACCAAATCAAAATGGTTTTTTTATTGGGGTGAATGTTCTTTCTTTGCAATGTAGATTTTGGTTGCTAGATATTGTTGTATTTGAACCCAGTGTATGGAAATACTAACGTGAAAGTTCTTTCATTGAAATGCATATCTTGATTATTGTTAGGGTGTGACAACACACCTTGTAGTTACATTCATTTGGGTGGAGGTTTCTCAAGGGTTTGGATTTCCATATGCCTAGGAATGCTTGAGAATATCTTGTTTAAATAAAGAAGCTTGTGAGGATCTTCTTGAGACTTGTATTCATTTCTCCATTACTTGGTTGAGCAATAAGGATTACCATTGTCCCCATTTATGTTCATCTTTATTGTGTGTGATGTTTTATGTTTCTCTATTTTGTATTTGTTTATGAATTTAGTTTCTAGGCTTGAAGTCCAACAAGTGGTATCAGAGTTGAGGTCGGGTGAAGGCCTATCAGAGCTAAGGAAATATTATCATTCACATGCATATAAGGAGAGTCCACTACAAGGGAACTGAGGGTTTGGCACTCTGTATACGAGGAGGAAAAATCCTATGAGTTTAAAACATTGTTAGATGCTAAGGAAAAAGATCAGTGGGGTGGCGTAGTTTGAATCTATGAAACTGGTTAGAGAAAGGTTTCATCTTGGGTATATTTCTTATGCATGCCAATTTCTACAATTTGGAGGATGCACATGAAGTGTTTGATGTAATGCCTCAATGGGATGATCATGGATCGTTATGATGAGTTGTCAAAAGAGGTAGAGTTAAATATGCCAGTGATGGTGGAAATTCAACCATGAAAGAGGATTGTTGATAGGCTTACTCAAATTCGAACCAATGGTGAAATCCTTGAATGCAAACTTTGAGGTCGAGTTAACACTTTGTTATAGGTCAATATGCATACAACTGTAAGAGTTGGTTAGGCATGCATACTCCAATTTTGAAATGTCATCGGTAAAATCTAGACAACCTAGTTGATAGGGGGGAGGATGTGGTATTCCCAGATACCCGAACATTGAAGTTTGGACAGTTTTGGTCAAGGGAAAAGGGGGGGGAAGTTAGGTCATGAGTCATGGTTTCAGGAACACGGTATTGGTATCATGTGGTATTTTTTTTAGAGCCCATGGATTGCATGTAATGAATCCTTTAAAAGGGCTTAGGATACTACATTCAAATTAACCAAGAGGTGAGGAGTGAAGGATCACTTTCTTGGCTTGGCCGACTTTGGTGAAGGAAACAAAGTTTTATATCTCTGTTGGTTATGGTGATGAATCTAAGGGATGTAGATTGTGGGATCCTACTATCCAAAAATCATTAGTAGTACCATGAGAAGATGTTCAGGATCACAAAGGGAGATTTGTTTGCAAACTTAGGGAAACATTGTATGGTCTAAGGTACCCAAAAAATGGTACAAGATGGTTGATTCCTTCATGTTGAGACAAAGTCTCTTAAGAAGTGAGTATGATCATTGTGTCTATGGAATATTCATTATCTTGTTGTTATCTTGATTATATGCTTATTGCAAGCAAAGCATGGTTGAGATTAGCAGGTTAAAGTCTTAGTTGACCAAGATGTTTCGGATGAAAGATCTAGGAGAAGAAAAACAAATATTGGATGTAGAATTACACAAAGATGGGAAAAATGATAAGTTGTGGTTGTCACTGATGAGGTTAAGTATGAACATTGTGAAACTAGTAAAATCCCTTTAGCTTCAAGTTTATGTCCTGGTAGTTAAGAAGAAAATGATTAAATGTCTTATGTACAATATAATAGGAAGGTTTATGTTTGTGATGGGAATGTTCAAATGTTATTGAAATCCATTTCTGAGGTATTTTTTCCAACCTTCATCGTTGTATTTTTTTCAAGAGAAAATTTTAAGGATCCATATTTTTGTTAAAAGTGTAGAAACCTTGGTGAATCTTACTAATTCTTAAAATGTCAAACATAAAATATTTGGTGATATTTTCATAAAAATATTGAAATTTATAAGAATTTTATATAATTTCTATAAAATTTTGGCAATTTCTAGAGTAAAATACTTTTATCCTATAGAATTTGGGTGAATCATTTTAGAGAAAAATGGAAATTGAAAAATCCTTTTTTGGATAAAAAAAAACATAAAAAATTTAGCCCATTGGTGAACTTTAACCCTAAAATTTTCTTTGTAAGCCACAACCCTCATATCTAGAAATATACATACTCTTGCGATAGATTTCCACGGACAAGTATCTTTAGCTAGAATGTCTTTTAAGTGGTCTTATGGAGATAAATCCCTTTAAAATAGGTTTGTTTTATTTACATTTGTGCCCTTTGAAATACTTCTCATCACAATTAAAACAAAGTTTGAGGCATTGGAATTTTTCCATCTCTTTGGGAGACAACTTTTCAATTCTTAATGGCAGAGAGGTGGAGGAGCTAGGGGTAGTGTCTACTAGATATTTAAAGCAAGTAGTGTATGAGGGTCTTTTGTTGCATTTATCACCATCTCAACTTATTTATCTTAGTCTCAATCTTTCAACCATGTGTTTGGGTGATGAATTATGTCATGTACTCTAATTTTGTCCTTAATACAACTAATGAAACAATCTTTGAAAAAGAAATTGAATAAGCCTTCTGTGTAAATTTTTTATTTCTCAAGGGCCATAATATAGTTAATGACTAGATGCATGTTTGGTGTAATTTTGGCAATCGTCCTAAATAGTGAGTTTCATGTTAAAAAAAAACACAAATGACATTTAGAAACTGGGTAGAAGCAATGTAGACTTCATAATATTGATTATACCATTTCCATTATTTCCAATGTTCTAAATCTAGACATAAGACCCCTAATTTTTATTTATTTAGTTCATTATTAATGTCGTGGAGAGAGAAATAATGTTCCATTTGGGTAACCCAACCTATGGATTTGAAACCATCAATCTTGTTCATGTCAACATCTGGAAAGTGATGACATGGATTGTGATATTGAAAGGGTGGGTGATGGGAATCCAGGAAAAAGTGTGTGACTATCCTACTCTTTGTTTGTTAAAGATTGAGCCATTGTTGTATATGTGTTTGGAATTTGTGTCTTCAACGTCAAGTTTGTACATATATATACCGATATGTTTAGGAGTCCCTGCCATTGGTTTTTAACCTTTAGAGAAAGCTCTTCGAATCAAGACTCAAGGATATAATATTTGGCATGAAGTTGTCATTGATTAGTGTGGAGGTATTGGGGTTGGTCCTTATTGGTTTCCATGCTATAAGTATGGACAATGGGAGCACTTAATATCCTTTCAAAATGTTAACCCTGACTTATCTCACTATACCATGTGGCTCAATAGTCTTTTGAGATATACTACTAACAATCTGTTATCGAGTCAACATAAAACATTTAATAAAGAAGTATACCCATGTGATCAACACAACATAAAGAATGTTTTGAGATAGGTCTGCCACAATGGTGTTGGAAGGACCTGGACTATGTTTTTGGATTACTTCTATGGGAGTGTTATTCCTGACTAATTATCATTATGGTGACATAATATCCAATTTCATTCTAGATGCAAAGATGTAGGAATTCCATTTTTTGACTGTGGAAGTTAGGGTTTGTAGGGTCTGAAATACAAAGGAGTGTTAGGTACTATTTCTCTGTGTTATACTTGTGGGATCCAATCATAGTACTCAACCCAATATCTTAGGGAAATAACTAAGGAGAACCTAGGAGGCTTGATAATTCCCTTATTCATACTACCCAACTGCCTAGGTACTAGAGAGTCATGTCCTTGACTATTGTTCTTGGTGTACTATACCAACAATATGCCCAATCGATTTATATAGAATCTGTTTCAAGTACACCTAGGGGAATTCTAATATTCTGAAGGTACATGGAAGTGAGATGCCATATATCGGTGTTTTCTGATGTAGTACTACTTGAAGGGGAACCAATAGGGGTTACACATGTTTCTAACAAAGTGATTCCACTTATATTTCAGTTTGTAGTATTCGCCAACCACAGTTTTACCTATTGAATGATATATCTTTGTGTTATTCAAATATTCCCAAATACATATTTATCCTAAAAATTATTCTACTAAAATTTGAGGCATGTTGGCTTAGGAAAGAGCTCTGATACCACTTGCAGTTTTCCTTAACCCTTAAACTTGAAACACAAACTATATATATATATATATATATATATATATATATATATATATATATATATATATATATATATATAAGTTTAGAAAACCATACATAAGAGATAGTGAGATAAATATGCAGATTAAACCCTTGTATTAATTATATTCATAAGAAACAAAGAAATGTTAACTTGCCTATTAAGGTTGGGCAACATTTCACTTAGAAAATTTCCAAATACAATAATACTCGAAAAACAATTCCTTAGCCTTTTATATCTTTAAATAAATACTCAAATAGAGAAACCCTAAATACATGTTGTCTCATATTTTATGAGTACCAACTATCTAGTGTGCCTTATTTAATAACTATGATCATTTTACATTAAATAAATATCCATTGCTATCTAATTGTCCCTATTAAAAAAATATGGATGCATACATTAATTGACTAACTTGTAGGTGTCCTAAAGTAGGGAGGGTAAGGTATGACCCTAACGTTAAACCCACCATCTACCTCAATGTGAAAAAAATACTATGTCATTGATTTGGGGAAAATCCAACAATCTAGATCATTGTAGAAAGCTAATTATTCTTCATTTCTCCCATAAAAAAATGTTGCTTCATTGATATGTCGATGATCCAATATGTGTGGGTTTTGCACAGGGTTAAGGAGGTTATGGGGTGGGTTGCACCTTTCAACACCTGTGAATTAGGAAATGTCACATGCTACTTGTAATACCCAAAGGATGAGCCCCAGTTTTATTATGAATTGTAAACATGTTTTGTAGGCTGGTGAGTCGAGCAATTATAATTTAGTAGGCTTATGTGTTAGTAGGCTGGAGAGCCTAGGTGTTAAAGGCCAGGATCATATTTTTGTACATGTAATTGTTCATATTAGTAATATAAAAACATCGTTGCATGTAGACCGACCACAAAGAAAGAGTGATGGGGGACTAAGCTTCCACTAGGCTGGGTAAGCGAGAGGGGGATGGGAGGCTAGAAAGAGGGGCTAAGCCTAAGGGCTTAAGTCCAAGAGAATAATAATTTATTATTTTTCCAAAATTTGATTAGAAGGATATGTTTTTATGCTAAGTTCTTTTGGGATATGGGTGACTTCCAAATGAAAAGGGAACGAATGCTAAATGGAGTTCATGTAGCTCCAGGAAGACAGTTGTCAACCTAGGAATATGTAGTTAAAGATGGAGAGTCATCTTCTTGGGGGGTTCACTTCCCATTCTTCCATCCTCCATCTAACCCGCTGGGCATCCATGATCAACCTCTGCATATTCTTCATGCACTCCCTGAAACAAGTAACTCATTTGGCTTCAGTGGATGACCTCTTCATATGCACGCACCTTTGAAACCACTAATGGGGAAAAGACAATCTGTGTTCTCTTGTGAAGCCAATGCAATTGCATTCACCTGATTCATGCTCTATCTTAGCGTATGGATGTTGTCGTTTTCAATGTCCATGCCCATTTTTTGTTACTTCCATTCCTTGAGTTATATTGATCTTTGTTGTTGTCCTCACCTTGTTGGAAACTGAGTGGAAGTTGGTTGAAAAAGCGGGTTGTTAGGCCCATGGATGAAGAGGCAGGTTGTTAGTCCTGTGAGTAGCTCTCTCCAGGTGAGAGAGTTTCATGGGAAGTGATTTTCTCCTAGAGAGAGTCCAACACCAGCTACGAATCTCTAAGAATTCCTGATCTTTCCTGTTGTCGAGACTCTGTAAGGGAAGTAGAGCAACCAATGGACTATGAAACAATGAAGGTGCATATTCCTACGGTGGAACATGGATGTGGGGAATGAGAGTCTATGAGTGGTGGGCGTAAAAGGACCCTAGAGAGAATCCTTCTAGTTGCACTGTGCAGTTTCATGTAACCTCGACCTAGTCTAGGATTCTCTTTCCTTGGGTGGAGCTTAGTCCCATATCGGGTTTGACCCTCTACTGATAGCGATGAGTAGTGTGGTCTAAGGCTGGGAGGTTCATGGAAGGTCTGGACACAGTTCATGTACTTTAATTGAAATATGAGTATCTATTCCTACGATCATTTACATGATGTGTATATGTACATGTGTTATAATTGATGAATATTATTTCTATATGTTGTTATATTATGGGTTTCACCTGTGAAGTACTGTTATTTCCGCATTAATCTATGTATGAATAGAATACGTTGTCGGTTTAGGTTTATATTTATATGCATATGACAATTGACATTTCTATGAGTAGCATGCACCGGATGGGTGGCCGAGGTGTTAGAAATTGGTATTAGAGCTATTTGAGCTAAGTGAAGTGTGTGAGATGTGGCATTTCCTATATTGTTGGTGGATAGGGGTCATTAGAACCAAGGTTTCAGATGGAAATTGTGTCCAGAAGAACCAATTTTGAGCCTCAAAACATTCTTGAGTGCCAAGAGGTTACCTTGTTCATGTTACGCATCTCAGGAGGTGTAGTAGTATTCTAAAACCATGACAGATGTGGTTTTTGGCCTCAGATTAATGTGGGCTATAGGATCTATTTGAAAGAGTGAGAATCCTTCACGATCGTCAGATCTGGGAATGTTGCGAGGCAGTTAACCGTGAGTTCCTTTGGAAATCCCTGGAGTAACATAGTCTGTCTATTTGGTGGATCTAAGGAGAAGAGCTCAACCATTAGATCAAGCAAAAGATAAGATCGTAACTTCAAAATTCGATGATAGAGAGAAGTGGGATGTGTTGATGCACAAACTTCTGAAACCTAAAGTTCCGAATAAAAAGAGAAAATCATAATTTTAGATTTCGGATTTCGGGAGAATTAATGTATGCTTAGGGGAGAACTTCTGAAGTCTGAAGTTCTGAAGAAAAAGAACAGAAGTGATGGGGACGAATGATGTTGCTAGGGGTGATGTGGACCTTCCTAGACATGCCATGTACCGCCACCTGATTTGGTGAGATCTTTACTATGTGGACCGAGAGGGTAAAGAAGCCTGCAAATTCTGAATTCAAGAGATTGGAAGGAAGAAAGCATGAAAACTTATGAAACTTGAAGTTCCAAAGCTCTGAATCTCTGAAGTCCCGAAGTCCTGAAGCTTTGATGCTAGAAGGTCCACAATGGGTGTCAACCATAGGATGCTAGGTAGTTGTGGATGGTTGATCCACCTTCCTCCGTGAGTTAGAAATCTGGAAATCTGAGAGATTGTTGAGATGTGATTTGAAAATTCCGAAGTCATAGGCCCGAGGTCTCGAGTAAGTGCCTATCAATTTAGTTCTTTTCCACAACCCGTGGTAGCATGGGTTGGGGGCTAAGAGAAAGGGGCTAGTGACTGAAAATTGTTGTAGAACAAAGTAGAACTCATAAAGAAAAGATTTGCAGGGATTCTTGATAGATTGAGAATCAGAGAGAATGAATTCTAAACATTTTCTTGAATCATATTGTTTTATGAATACTATGAAATTTTGTAAGGACTCTTGTCTTGACAAAATTTGGTTGATTGCACGTTGTGTTTGCAGAGTTAACGATTGTCACAACCAAACTGAAATGGAGGAGGCACATAATTCTTTTAGTTCAGAGAATGAAGCTAAAGGAATAGATGTCCATTTGGTAGTTGAAGGATCAAACTCCAATAGACATCGAGAAGATATAGATAAGGAGGAAAAAATGATGAGAATCATTGAAAGATTGCAGAAAGATGCCTAGACACATAGAGTAGCTAACAAAAATCTCATGAAAGCTAGAGAACAATGGGGAGAATTCAACATAAAGTTAATAGAGATCCTGGAAAGGATAGAAAAGAAATTGTATAAGGGGAGTGACTTTAGTAAATCAGTAAGTCACGGGTCTCCTGATGTAAGGAGGAAATCAAGGAGTGTTAACAGACACCATCATCACTCCCAAGGGAACTCTAAGAGGAGGGAACACAACAATTCAATCCCATCTCCTATCAGAAAGCATAGGATATCTGGAGTGGATGAACTAAAGGGAGAAATGAACAAGATTAAACATCCTACATTTGATGGAGAGCACTAGAAGGAGGAAGATAATGACACATGGCTTCTTGGCATGAGAAAATATTTCCAACTGCAGAGCTATTCTTCTCATGTAGAAGGAAGAATTGCAATACATCAACTAAAAGGAAAGGAATCCATGTGGTGGGATCAACTTGTGCAGGTGAAACACATTAAAAAGAAAAATGTTACATGGAGGTAATTCAAGAAGTATTTCGAAAAGAAATACTTAACTAAGAGATACTATGATAGAAATATGATGGAGGTATTTGAACTCAAGTTGGGAAGTATGTCCATTGATGAATATGAGGGAAGGTTTTTTGAATTGTTGAAGTATGTTCCTTTCATCAAAGATGAGACTGTCAAAATTCAAAGGTATCTTAGTGCACTAACACCTTCCATCAGTGACAATATCCAGTATGATGATCCTAAAACTATGGAAGAAACTATAACGAGAGAAAAATGCTTATATGAGCAGCAAGGAGAAAATCCCACTTTCTGGAAGGCTTGGGATGACAAGAATAAGTTCAAGAAAGAATAGAGGTAGAAGGAAAACAAACCTCCCTTGTTCAGAAACATTTCTCAAGGACAACCATCTTTTAGAGAGCGAAGAATGGTTGAAGTAGGGGGACAAAGGAAAAAGCATACACCCATTCAATGTTGGGGCTATCATGGAAACCACAAGTACAGAGATTGTCCCCACAAAAATGGAAAAGTGAGAATTGTCCACAATGTTCAACAAGAAGAAACAGTGGAGGACATGGGTGGTATAATGCCAAGGATCTATGCAGCCCTGGACAAGAAGAAAGTTGAATTTCAATCACACATGATTGAAGTTGAAGGTATGATAGATAACCATACGTTTACTATTTTAATTGATGCAGGTGCCAAACATAGTTATATAGATCCTGGAATGGTGTAAAGTTTGCATTTGCCAAGAAGAAAGCATGGAAAATCTTGGTTAGAGCAGTTGGTTCCATGATCTAAGAGAAAGGTTGTTGAGTTGGTTAAGTCTTGTCCAGTGGACATGAATGGAGTGAGCACAAGGGATGAATTGAACATCTTACCTTTAGGTTCCTATGACTGTCTAATTGGGATGGATTGGTTGTACCAACACCATGTTATATTATACTATCGTAGAAAGGCATTCACTTTCCTGGATGAGGAAGAAAACCCAAAGAAAGTGCAGGGAATCCCAAGGGTAGTTACTGTCAAAGAGATCTCAACAATGCATATGAAGAAGTTCTATAGGAAAGGCTATCAAATATTTGCATCCCACATAGAGGAAGCATCTAAATATGAAGTACCAAATATTGAAGATCATGTAGTATTAAAAGATTTTGAAGATGTATTCAAGGAGGTACCTAGACTACCACCAAAGAGATATATTGATTTCTCTATAAAGATGATGCCTGGAGCATCTCCAATGTCAAAAATGCCTTATAGAATGAGTACACCATAGTTGATAGAACTACAATTGCATCTTGAAGAACTTCTGAAGAAGGGGTATATACACCCAATTGTGAAAAAGAAAGATGGGACATTGAGATTGTGCGTCGATTTTAAACAGTTGAACAAAGTGATTATTAAGAAAAAGTATCCTTTGCCAAGGATTGATGATCTCTTTGATCAATTGAATGATGCTAAGATATTTTCAAAAAGAGATCTCAACTCAATGTATCACCAAGTAAGGATAAAGGATGAATACATCATCAAGATCACCTTCACAAAAAGGTATGGTCATTATGAATTCACCATGGTGCCATTTTGGTTATCAAATGCACCCATTGTTTTCATGTACCTAATGAATGGTGTATTCAGGGAATATCTAGACAAGTTTGTCATAATATTTTTTGATGAAATCCTAGAGTTTTCCATTCAGAGGAAGAGTATTCACATCATTTCAAGATGGTGTTGCAAGTGCTAGGAGAGCACTAACTGTATGCCAAATTGAGAAAGTGCTCATTTGATCAAAAGCAGCTCCATTACTTGGTGCATATCATTTCAAAGGATGGGATAACCATGGATTATGAGAATATATAAGCCATTAGAGAATGGTCACCGTTGAAGAATGTGATAGAAGTTAGATCTTTTATGGGTATAGCTGGCTATTAGATAAGGTTCATAGAAGGGTTCTCAAGGATAGCTCACCCCATCACTTCCTTGCAAAGGAAGGAGAAGAAATTTCAATGGAGAGAGGACTGTGAGGAAATCTTCCAGCAATTGAAGCAATTGTTAACTAGTTCTTCAATCCTGAGGATTGTAGATTCTAATGAAGATTTTGTAGTGTGTATAGAAGCATGCAAAGAAGGACTGGGAGGAGTCCTCAGCTAGAATGGGTTTGTAAGATATTATGAGTCCATAAAATTGAAAGAGCATGAAAATAACTATGAAACTCATGATTTGGATTTGGCAACCATTGTACACGCACTAAAGAAATGGATACATCACCTCATGGGAAAGAGGTTTGAACTAAGGACAAACCATAATGGTCTGAAGTATTTGTTTGATCAACCAACCTTGAATGCTAGGTAGAGTAGATGGTTGGAATTATTTTGTGAGTATTAATTTGATATGAAGCATATCAAAGAAAAGGAGAACAAGGTGGTTGATGTAGTCAACAGAAGAGAACATGAACTACATGCTATGACCACTATCATGTATAAAAATGATATTAAAGGAATAATTTTGGAAGCTGGAAATGCAGATTTGCAGTACAGGGAATTGGTAGCAAAGTTACAGCAAGGTAAGATGCTACAGAAAGTGGAAGATTATAAATTGGAAGTTGATGGGACACTCTTGTACAAAAACATAATTTATGTACCTAACTCTGAGGAATTGATAATTATGATCTTGAAATAAATGCATAATGTGCCTTATGTTGGGCACCCCAGATATAAAAAAAAAGTGGTAGTAGTCAAGAGCCATTAATTTTGGCCAGGTGTGAAGAAGGAAATTGCAGAATAAATCACCAGATATATGGAGTGTCAGAAGGTCAAGGATGAGCATAGGCACCTAGCTAGGTTGCTACATCCATTACCCATTCCTGAGTGGAAGTGGGAATTGGTGACAATGGATTTCATCAAAGGATTGCCCAGAAAAAACAAGCAACATGATTCCATCATTGTCGTGGTGGATAAGCTTACGAAATATGCCCATTTTATTCCATTGAATACCACTCACAAAGAAGATAATGTTTTTTATATCTATATCAAGGAAGTAGCATGATTGCATGGTATTCCCAAGATGATTGTGTCTGACAGAGACCCAAAATTTACCTCAAATTTCTAGAAGGGGTTATTCAAAGGGTTCAGAAAAAATATGAACTTCAACACTTCTTATCATCCTAGGTCTAATGGGTAGACAAAAAGGGTGAACCAAGTGATAAAATATATGCTAAGGATGTATGTCATAGAAAAACCATATAAATGGGAATACTACCTACACTTGGTATAATTTTCTTACAACAATGGGTAACAAGCATCATTGAAAATGAGCCCATTTGAAGCACTTTATGGGAAAAAGTGCAACACCCCAATAATCTAGGATAACCCAGCTGATAGGGAAGTGGTTGGGCCAGATTTTCTTAAGTAAATGGAAGAAAAAATGTTGAAGATTAAGAAGAATTTGAAGGCTTCCAAAGACAGGCAGAAAACATTCTGCTGATAAGAATAACACCCACATGGATTTTAAAGTGGGTGATCATGTTGTCTTGAAGGTGAAATCCAACAAAAGTTCCCTGAAGCTGGGAAACTGTTTCAAGTTAGCATTCAGATATTGTGGGCCATTTGAAATCCTAGAAAGGATTGGACCAATTGCATATATGCTTGCATTTTATGCATCCATGACTATACATAATGTGTTTCATATTTCATCACTTAAAAAATATATACCCGATGTTAATCATGTAATTCATTGGAATGTGATTTAGGTGGAGAAAGAAGGCATCTTGTAGGTGCATCTAGTGCGCATATTGGACCAGAAGAGAAAATAGATCTAGAATCGAGCCATAGGGCTTGTAAAGGTCCAGTGGACATAGTACGATCTTGAGGATGTGACATGGAAGCATGAGGATGTTATGTAGGCATAATACCCACATCTTTTCGTGTTACAGGTATGAACTAACTGAGAGGGGGGGGGTGAATCAGTTAGTGTAGATTATTAGCAATTTCTCTTGTTTTAACTTTGAATCATTAATCTTAGTGGCAGTGAGTCTTTACTGTGAAATTCAAAGTTATAAACATAAAGCATATAACATATAAAGAATAGAAATCACACACACAGCATTCACTCATAAGTATGAGACACAGATTTTTCAAGAGGAAACCCAACCAGGGAAAAAACCTCGTCTTCTTAAGATGTTAAGCAAGCTCCAACTGCGTTACATCTCATAATTTATGAGCACCAACTCATAGAGGCTACAACCTCTGATTGCCAGCACCAATTGGCTAAGAGAACCAACTCCCACAGAATCCCAGCACCCACTGGGTGGAAGCACCGACTTCCTTTTTTTTTTACTTCAGCACCAACTGAGTGAAGGCACCAACCTTCAGATTCTACAAGAACCCACTTGCAGAGAAATGGACATATGTATCCCTAGCACCACCCTACCACCTTTATTTTCCAAAATAAATATTGTTCAAATCAATTGGTTCATTCTGATATAGTTTGCTTACCCTTTCTGCTGATCTGCTCTGTATTCTTCACTGTTTCTATTCTGTTGCTCTGCCTCACTGTCCTCTGCAGCCCATTCTCAGCTTCTTCTCCTGTGACGCAGATTCTCCTCATCCTTTTCTCACATCCAGAGCTCTCTCTTTCTCTCACTTTCAACAACCCCTATTCATCTATGTTCCAGCGCATTATATAGATTCACCACATGCAGAGGTTTTCCTTGTGTTTCTCAACTCCAACTGCAGTTTCCCTTTCTTTCATTTTTTCTTCTGCTTTTCACATGCCATCATTCTCCCTGATTTTCTGAACTGGCTCTTTGCATGCCTCCTCTACGCATGCCACATCATGCAACGTTGTTTTCTTCCTGTTTTAACTGGCAGTCTAATTTTAGACTAAACGTCCTTCCACCGTCCAGAGTGATTAGAGAAACCCATCTGGAAAAAACTTCCAGACTTGTCAAAGCAGATGAAGGACCCCCGCAAAACCCTGGATTTTGCAATGTTAAGCTCCATTGGTTGTGCATTATATCCATTTGATGCTGGCCACACCAATCGCTTTGTGAGTGGCATTATTCGTGTTTTTCTTAGACAAAAAAATTGGTAACCCAAGGGCGTTGTGAATGGCATCATTTGTGCGTATCTTACCAAAAAACGATTGGTAACTGTTGCTGCTAATCATGGCCATGGCTAAGGGAGAGCCAACATGCCATAGACATGTCCTTCTTGGTTTATAGACGTGTGCCAATTGGATCGCCTCCATTTTCGCCATTGCCTCTGCTCTGTTTCAATGGAAAAGGGTTTCAAACGTAAATGGGTTTATTCCCTCTTTTTGTTTTCTTGAAACATTTCAAATGGGTTTATTCCCTCCTTTTCCTTGAATAACTCAACCTCCCTTCAACCATTTCAAAATGGGTTTACTCCCTTTTTCCTTGAATAACCAAACGCAATGGGTCTCTTCTTTGTAGAACAAATCGCTAAGAGGAACCCAATCTCAACGTCCCCACTTGGATATTGCTCTGGCATCATCTATCTTCTTCTGCTAGTTCTCTTGTGTGTGATCCAGAACCAACCAATCGATTGTCATCATTAATGACAATAACCAACTGATTTCCATCAATGACAACCTTGACAGTCTGCGTCATCCCTGCTATAGCCATATTTCCAACAATCTCCCCCTTTGGCATTGATGGCAATATGTCTTTCATTGCTCCCCCTTTGACATCAAGGGAAAAGGGTTGAAATGTTCTCTTCAATCTCCCCTTGAATTTGTGCACTCAACTGTAATACCTGCTAAAAAGGAATGAAATCCATTAACACTATTTGCTAACCTGACCACAACGCTCCACGTGAATTGATGCCAATTTTGATGTGTTCATGTCTTGAGAGTTTAAACTGAGAAAGATATCAGCTCTGATATGTATGTATTTTCGCTTGCTGCAGCTCTACCAAGCTCAGTAACCAGGCTTCTTGTGAAGAGATCCTTTGGACCTGCGCTCCTTTAATCAATCATCTATGCTCTGTCTTGTACACATCTGCTCCTGCCAATTACTACCTGAGGTACACTCAGTCAATCGTGACTTCATCTTCCAATCCTGAGTAGACCATATGGAGAGATGCTAACTCCCTTTGTCTAGAAGAGTTGTACATGCTTTGTCAATGACCCACCGCTCTGTCTTGATGCTCAAACAAAAAAAAACTCTTTGCATCTGCAATCTTCTTCGTTCTGTTGTACATCTTCAAATTTGTGCATGTCAAAGATGTTTAGAGCTATGCTCCCCCTATCAAGATGACCCCAAGGACCCGGTCATGAGGAACCAATCTGGAATTATCTCACAATCATTTTTTCTCTCTCTATGTTAGCTAAGAGGATGATGCATGTTTTCTCTTCCTACTTGCAGCAACCTGTGTAGACATCTAATTTTGCTCAAGCCTGATTTGCAAAGTTTCTTCATAGTCCTCAATTTTCAATCTGGCTTCCATGCTGCTCTCAAACAATCTTCTTATGCATGGGGTCTGCCCTGTTTTGAATGGCTGAGGATACTTGCCTTTTATATAATTCAATAAGCATCATATGTAACAACACTGTGTTTCATCTGTTACAGCACTGTGTTTCAGCATAAGTTCCAGCTCTGTTTCAACACTGTGTTTCTACATCTGTGTTCCAGCATCTGTGTTCCAGCATCTGTGTTCCAACATCTATGATTTAGCTTCTGTGTTTCAGCATCTGTGTACCAGCATTTGTGTTTCAGCATCTGTGTTATAGCATCTGTGATTCAGCTTCTGTGTTTCAACATCTGTGTACCAGCATTTGTGTTCCAGCACCTGTGTTTCAGCATCTGTGTTTTAGCATTTGTGTTTCATCATCTGTGTTCCAGCATCTGTGATTCAGCTTCTGTGTTTCAGCATCTGTGTACCAGCATTTGTGTTCCAGCACCTTTGTTTCAGCATCTGTGTTTCAACATTTGTGTTTCAGCATCTGTGTTTCAACATCTGTGTTTCAGCATTTGTGTTTCAGCATCTGTGTTTCAGCATCTGTTTTTTAGCATGAGTTATAGCCCTCTGTTTCAGCTTGATACAACATTGTTTCAAGCTTCGCCCGAAGAGAAGGGTGGGACACCCATCTTCTGTCTGAGGTATTCAAACTCTGCCTTGGGTAATGGTTTGGTAAATAGGTCAGCAATGTGCTCTGTGGAGGGGATGTACTGCAACTGTACCACTTTGTTGGCAACCTGATCCTTTAGGAAATGATACTTCAGAGGTATATGCTTTGTCTTGGAATGAAGAACTGGATTCTTGGAAACAATAATGGTACTAGTATTATCACAGTGAAGAGGAATGGGTTCTTCATATGTTACC
>JZKD02S1795071.1:376366-393616 GCA_000966675.3 Picea glauca | reverse complement strand
CCTCATTGACCAAAACCATAGTGTCGCACATACTCCAAGATACGATTTTCTGGTTGACAAAATGATAGTGGATCCCCCCCCCCCTAGTTGAAACCTGATGCTTTAGATACAATGCAATTGGCAGCTCTCCCATCAGAGTCACGGTTTGAGTTTTATTGCGAGTTGCAACTCACCTCTTCAATACTTTAAGGGACATGTGTCCAATTTGGTCCGAGGGAATAAAATCCAAACCAAACAACATAAAGGAGTTTTGTAAGCCAACAAAATTTTGTTCTTCCAAGGACCACACAACTACACTACCCACAAATTCCTGGCATGGTTTTCTTGAAAATAAACCTCCTCTTCAAAAATTGCACTATGCCTCATTGACCAAAAAATTTGAATTCTCATGCAAGTAGTTATATATAATAAATATGGGATAACAAGTTGTAGAATTACATTCTTAATGAATCCTTTGATTGTAATTTTTACGTATGAATCCTTTGATGGAAGGGAAATTGAATTCAAGGAAAGGCATGGCAAGTGAAATCAAGGTATGACAAGTGAAAGCATGGAATGGAAAGACATGGTATGAAAGGAAAAGACATGACAAGTGAAGGAAAGTCAAGGAATGGAAAGGAATGGCATGGAAAGGAATGGCATGGTATGGAAAGACATGGCATGGAAAATGAAAGTCATGGAAAGTGAATTCAAGGCATGGAATGGAATGACATGGCAATGCATGGGATGGGAAGGAATATTATGGAAAGGCATGGTATGGAAATATAATAACTGAAGAAAATGCAATGAATGTCAAGGCATGGCATGGAAAGGAATGGCATGGTATGGAAAGGCATGGCATGGAAAAGGAAACGCATGGCAAGTGAATGCAAGGAAAGGCATGGAATGGCATATCATGAAATGACATGGAAATTCATGGGATGGCAAGGCATGGTATGGAAAGACAGGATATGGCATGTGAAGGAAATGAAAAGCATGTCAAGGCATACCATACCATACCATACCATACCATGCCAATGCCAATGCATACCATACCAATGCAAGACATACCATACCAAGGCAAGGCATAGCATACCATACCATACCAATTCCATATCATACCAATGCCATACCATTACATACCATACCAATGTCAATGCCAATGCATACCATACCAAGGCAAGGCACAACATACCATACCATACCATACCATTGCCAATGCATACCATACAAGACCATACCATACCATACCATACCATTTCCAATGAACACCATACAATGTCAATGGAATGCGTACCATTTCCATTACCAATGCATACCATACAATGCAATGGAAATGCATATCATACCAAAACAAGGCAATGGAACTGCATACCATACATACAAGGCAATGGAAAGGAAATGCATACCATACCAATGCATACCATTGTGATACCATGGTACATAATTATATGCAAAGAAAATACCATTTCCTATGCATACCAATGGTATGCATAGGCATTGGTATTGCCTTTTCATACCATTGTATACCATTGCATAGTAATGCAATGGTATGCAAAGACAATACCAATGCCTATGCATACCATTGGTATGCATAGGCAATTGTATTGTTGTTGCATACCACTGGATACCAATGGTACACAATGATATGCATAACATTGCAACACCATGGTATGTAAAGGTATGCATACCGATGCAATACCATGGTATGCATACAAAACTAATAAAACTACCACTAAAACCCTTGTATGTATACCATGGTATGGATACCAATGGTATGCATACCAATGGTATCCATGCCATGGTATGGTATGTAATGGTATGCATACCAATGGTATGGTATGTAATGGTATGCAATGGTATTCATAGGAAATGGTATTGTTGTTGCATACCATGGAAATAGTATTGCAATGGTATGCAAAGGAAATACCATTGTTTATGCATACCATTTCATACCATTGAAATGGTATGCCATGGTATGCACAGGAAATACCATTTCCTATGCATAACATTGCATGGTATTACAATGGTATGCAATGGTATGTAATGTTATGCAAAGGAAATGCCATTGCCTATGCTTACCAATGGTATGCATAGGAATTGGTATTTCCTTTGCATACCATTCCATTACCATGCAATGATATGCAAAGGAAATACCAATGCCTATGCATACCATTGGTATTCATAGGAAATTATATTTTTGTCATAGCATCCCCAACATCCAACTGGGATATGCCACATAAAAGTTTTTAACTGTATCCAAAATTAAAACATATAGAAACTCTGCAAATGCCCAAATTCATACAAAATAATAATAAAAATACACATGCAAGAAACATAGGAAAAACCCATAAAAATAAACTCATACCTAATAACTCAGTATGTAATTTAACACACAATTGACACCTATATTAGTAAAAATATCACCAACTGCATTCAGACCTTCCACATTCCTCCCAACCTTAGACCACACTACTAAAAAATTTAGCAGTGGGTCACCCTCGAGATGGGACTAAACTCCAACTCAGTAAAGGAATTCCTAGCTAGGTTGATGTATATCATACAATAGGAAAAACTCCATCACAAGTGTCAACTCAAACTAATAGACTACAATCTCTCATTACCCACATGTTTGTCCTGCCCCTAGAAATTTTCCCCTTCTCTTCTCAATAGTCCCTCGACTTCCCCACTTCCTTTCCAGGGCTTCAACAATAGGTCGGACAAGAAGTCTCAAATCCATATAGTTGTAGTTTGGCACCTTTGGGAATCAGTTCCCAACAATTATCTCACCTAGAGAGAATTTTTCATGAGCCTAACAACACACCTCTTCAATATCTCATAGGCCTAACAACAGGCCTCTTCAATATCCCACGGGCCTGACAACCCGCTTCTATAGTCCAACTCCTAAGCTAACTAGGTATAGGTATAGGTACAAGTACAATTACAAGTATGGGTACGAGTATAGGTACAGTGACAAGAAGGTACAAAGGATAGTTGAATGAGTGAGTCCATGATGATGGAATGGTGGAAAATGAGATAAGTCCAAACTATATCTATGCATGTTCCCAACTTGACACCTGTCATGTTGAAAACTACTTTGGCCCATTTGTCCCCATCCTTAGAACTTAGGATAAGATAATTTTCCATACTTTATACTTTAAGGAATATTAATATAATATTACTTTTTGGCTTAATCTCCCTAGCTTAGCCCCTTATCCTTAACTTGTATCCCCCTTTCCTTAACTAATGAATTTTAGTCCCCCATACTCTTTTACATGGTTGGTCTGCTGTAGTGAAGCACTTTTCATCAATATTTGTGTGATTACATTTACATTACAAATATATTGTCCTTTTTCCATCCCGGACCACCAACATCAAAACAAAACATATACACAAAGGATATCTGGCCTGGAAATTGTATGCACTTAAGTTTTTTGCATGCGGTATCCTAGAATGTGCACACTTCATCATTATAAAGCGCACTACATGTGAACACTATACCATGGAAGGTTTATGAAAAATGATATCAAACAACTCCCACCTTAAGTACATTTGTATTTACATTTACAGTTGGGGTTTGGCCTAGGGGTATTACATTCCCCTCCCCCTTATTTATGCATTGTCCTCAGTGCAATATATACACATATACAACCAAAATTTCAAAAATCCTCAAAAAATATGCGGGTATTTTTCCCGCATAACATCCTCGTGCTCCCAAGATGCATATTGAAGACCATACCAGGTCCATTGGACCTTTATTAGCTCTATGGATCGATTTTGGAGTTGCTTGATATTTCAATCTAATATGCACACTGGATGCACTTTAAAGGCACCTTCTTGCTTCACCTAAATGACATTCCAATCAATGACATGATTAGCATTATGTATATACTTTTTTAGCAATGATACATGGAATATATTATGAATAGTCATTGATCAAGGAAAGGAGAGCATCTATGCTATAGGCCTAGTCCTCTTTACCATTTCAAAAAACCCACAATAATGAGCTTCCAAATTTCAACGATTTCCCAACTTTAGGGAACTTCGGTTGGCCTTTACTTTCAAGAATACATGGTCACCCACTTTAAATTTTATGTGAGTTCTTCCCTTATCATCATAGATTTTCTTCCTGTCTTGATCAACCTTTAAATTCTATTTTATTTTCAACATTTTCTCTTCCATTTCCATGATTAATTATGGCCCAACTATTTCTCAATCTTTTGGTTCATCCATACTTATCGGTGTGTTTCACTTTCTTCCATAAAGTGCCTCAAATGGGCTCATCTCTACAGATGCTCGGTACCCATTTTTGTAAGAAAACTCTAATAATTATGGGTAGTCTTCCCATTTTGATGGTTTATCCATCACATACCACCTCAACATATCCTCTATCACTTGATTCACCCTCTATGTTTATCCATCTAATTATGGGTGATAAGTTGTGCTAAAATTCAATTTTGTTCCAAATCCCTTAAATAATCCTTTCCAAAAATTTGATGTAAATTTTGGATCTTTGTCAGACATAATTGTCTTAAGTATACCATGTAGTCGAGAAATTTTTCTCATATCAATATCAGCAATGTTGGTTTCCTTGTGAATGAGCTTTACTAGAATAAAATGGGAAACTCTATTAATCTTATCCACCACTACCATCATAGAATCATGCTTCTTGTTTGTTCTAGGCATTTTGGTGATGAAATCCATTTTCACAACTTCCCATTTCCACTTAGGAATGGGCAATGGTTGTAGAAAACCAGATGGGTGTCTATGCTCAACCTTGATCTTTTGACACTCTAAACATTTGGAAATAAAATTATCAACTTCTTTCTTCATGCCTGACCAATAATATTGGCTCTTGACAGTTGCAATATTTTTCTGATAACCTAGTTTCCCAACATAAGGTACATTTTTCATTTCTCTCGATATCATATTTTTCAATTCCTGGGAATTTGGTACATAAATTCTTCATAAATTCTTCCCCTCTACATGAGAATTTCATTATTTTCTAGCTTACAGTCTTCAATTTTCTGGTGCAAAATACCTTGCTGTAATTTTGTTATTATTTCCATGTATTGCAAATTTGATTTTGCAGCCTCTAAGATTTTGTCCTTCAAATTTGATTGGTACATGCTAATGGATATAGCATGAAACTCATGCATCCTTTTGCTAAGTGCATCAACCACCTTGTTCTCTTTCCCCTTGATATGGTTTATATCAAAGCCATATTCACTAAGAAATTATAACCACCTTCTTTTCCTAACATTTAGAGTTGGTTGTCCAAATAAAAATTTTAGACCATTATGTTCTGTCCCCAACTCGAACCTTTTTCCCATGAGGTAGTGCCTCCACATATTCAAGTAATGCACTATGGCTGCCAACTCCAAATCATGAGTAGCATAGTGCCTTTCATTTTCCTTCAACTTCCTTGATTCATAGCATACAACATACCCATTTTGACTGAGGACACCACCAATCCCTTCTTTACATGCATCGATGCATACAATGAAGTATTCATTTGGATTAACAATCCTTAGTATTGGAGCACTTGTTAGTAAATGCTTCAAGTGTTGGAAACTTGTTTCACAATACAATGTCCACTGAAACTTCACACCATTATTTTACAAGGAAGTGATTGGGTGTGCAATCTTTAAGAATCCTTCAAAAAATATCCTATAGTAGCTTGGAAGTCCCATGAATGAACTAACCTTTGTCACATTGTTTGGCGTTGACCATCCTCAAATGGCCTTTGTCTTCTCAAGATCCACTGCTATCCCTTCCTATGAAATGATATGTCCCAAATAATGAATTTGCTTCTGATAAAATGATCACTTTCTCAATTTTACATACAATTGATGCTCCCTTAATATCTATAATACCATCCTCAAATGTTTTCATGCTCTACCTATGACATAGAATATACAAGACTGCCATCCAAAAATACAATGACAAACTTATCTAAGGATTCTTTGAAAATACCATTCATTAAAGACATGAATACAATTGGTTCATTAGATGACCCAAATGGCACCACTGTGAACTCATAACAACCATACCTTGTTCTGAAAGTAGTCGTGTTGATGTCTTCTTCTTTAATTATTACCTGATGATAACCCGACTTGAGATCAATCTTGGAGAATATTTTTTCATCTTTCAACTAATCAAAGAGTTCATCGATCCTTGGCAAGGGATACTTATTCTTCACAGTTGCCTTGTTCAACTTCCTGTAATCAATGCAAAGTCTCAATGTTCCATAATTTTTCTTCACAAATAATAGTGGGGTACCCCAAGGTGACACACTTGGGCGTATATAACCCTTCTTCAGAATCTCTTCAAGTTTCATTTAAATTCCTTCAATTCATGTGTACTCATACTATAAGGGGTCTTGAATACTGGGGCTTCTCCAGGCATCAAATTGATGGAGAAATCAATGTCTCTTTTAGGGGGTAATCCTAGTATTTCTTTAAATACATCTTCAAACTCTTTTAGTACTGCATAATCTTCAATATTTGACACCTTACCTTTAGGTGTCTCTTCCATATGTGCTGCAAATATTTGACACCCTTTTCTATAAATTTTCTTCATCTACAATGTTGAAATTTCTCTAACGGCTACTCCCCTATAAATTCCTTTAAATGTCCTTAGGTTCTCCTTCTCATCCAAGAAAGTAAATACCTTATTATAACAGTCTAGGATAGCATTGTGTTGTTCCAACCAATCCATACCAATTAGGAAGTCAAAGGAACTAAAGGTATGATGTTCAAATTTTCATTGGTGCTCAGTCCATTCATGTCCATTGGACATTCCATAACCATCTCATTAATTTTTCTTTTAGCTCTAGTATCCAACTACACCAACCAATATTTTCCAAGATGATTCTTGGAAAATGAAATCTTTCCACCATCTTAGGATCTATTTAACTATGACTAGCTCATGAATTAATTAAAATAGAAATGGTTTGGTTGTTGATATTACCTTCCACTTCAATCATATGTGACTAAAACCCAACTTGCTTATTGTCCAGGGTTGCATAGATCCTAGGTACATTTATTCCCATGTCCTCCAATGTGTCAGCTTGATGTACAGTGTGAACAATCCTTACTTTTAAACCTCTGTGAGGACAATCTCTATACATATGATCTCCCCCACAACCCCAACATTGAATAGGTGTTTGGCTTGATGTTTTCCCCACTGTCTCGATCATTTTTTGTTCTATAGAAGATGGATGTCCCTGAGGATTATTTCTAAATAATGGTGGCTTACGCTCCTTCTTCCTATATCCCATCTTGTTTTTCTTCTTGTCTTCCCAATCTTTTTGGAAAGTTGGCCTTCCTTTATTTTGATCATAAAGGAATTTATCTCGCCTTATGGTCTCCTTGAATGTTTTGGGATCATCATATTGTATATTGTCACTAATAAATGATGACATCCTACTCAGATACCTATGAATCACATCTAGCTCATCCTTTATGAAAGAAACATACTTTAGCAACTCTAAAAACCTTATTTCATATTCATCTATGATCATAATCCCAAGCATGAGTTTAAATAACTACTTCATTTTATTGTCATAGTGTCTCTTAGTCAAGTATTTCTTTTGAAAATACCTCTTGAATTCCCTCTAAGTAACATTTTTCGTATCAATGTGTTTCACCTACACAAATCAGTCCCACCACATGGATGCCTTTCCCTTGAGATGATAGATGAAAATTCTTCCTTCTGCATGCAAAGAGTAATTATGAAATTGAAAAAACTTCCTCATTCCTAGCAGCCATGTCTTTGCATTCTCATCCTTCTTGTGCTCACCATCAAATGTAGGAGGCTTGATTTTGTTCATTTCTCCTTGTAATTCATCCACCCCAGACCTCCTCTTATGTTTCCTAATAGGGGATGGACTTGAAGTACTGTGTGATCTCCTAGTGGAATTCCTTAGGGACTGATGGTGATGTCTTCCAACATTTCTTGTTCTCCTCCTCTCATCATGAGACCCGTCACTTCCTAATTTGCTTGAGCCATTCTCGCTATCCATATTTTGTTCTATTATGTCCAATATCTACATTAACTTTATGTTGAAGACCTCTTGTTGCTCCTTGGCTTTCATAAGCCTCTCATTATCATCTTTATAACTTTGGATATCCTTTTGAAAACATTTAATGGTTTCTACCAAGTTCATGATTTCTTCCTTTCCTTCTCCATGTTCATTTGAATTTGTACCTTCATTACCCATATTGACATACATCCCTCTAATCTCTTATTCATGTATGTAATCCCCATGTGTATCTTCCATGATTTTGAACTCTATGTTGATCTTGTTCTTATCTATTTTTTATTAACTCTACAAAATGTGTAGCTAACAAAACTTGTTAGGATAAATAATTTAACAAATTCATGAAATTATGTACAATTCTGGTTCAATAATGCATTAGAATTATTTCTTCTGATTTCCTGAAAAATTGACTACCCAAATCAATTTTATGTGTCTATATTTATATTCTACTGTCCAAGACCTTTCCAATGCCTACTTCCATGCTCAATTCATAGTCTTGAGAAGAAAGTTATGGTTATTTGAAAATTGCCCATTAATTCTTATGTTCACACTTCAACTTGGTGCAAATTTGCGTTGTAATTATACAATTTTTCACCTAATCCATTGTATATTTGGTAGAATCTCAATTGGGTTTCTTCATATACATATTTTGAACATTCTTTCCAATTTTCACCTCTTTCTGCGTTCTAGGATGCTAGTTACATCATGTTGAAGTTCTATGTGAATTAGTGTTTTTGGTCTAGAATGATACAAGTACATCATATGCCATATTAAACATTTTTAGCATGCCCAAAATTTTAGTTTAGCTCCAGGAGTGTGTTCTATGGTTCAATATCTTTCCATCGACTACTTCTGTGCCTCAATTTGATTCCGAAGCAGAACGTTGTGGCCCTCCAAAGTTAGCTTGGCCTTAAAATTTACCCTCCATTGTTTATCTTATAACTTCCTCATAAAAGATCCATTTTATGAACAATTTACAACATTAGAAATCTCTCTTCGGGATATTTTATTCAAATGTAGATACAATGTGTGCCTTGATACGCACTATTCTCGTGGTTGTTTTGTAGTTAAAAAAGTTGTTTAGGGCCTCAAAAACGTGTTGCAAAAAGATGACCTTCAAACAATATAAAATGTCATAGAAAATCAATGGTTTTCTATTGTTGTAGACCATCCAAACAACTTCGCGTGCACAAATTTTAAAATTCACACCCATATTTAGCATGTGAAACAACACTATAAGGTATCGCATGCTCTGTGCACCTAAAACCAATGTGGATCACTTCTCTGTTATTCCAATATCTGGTGCACACTACTTTTGTGTCATGCGCCAATGTCTACCATGCAAAATTTTGGTTCATGCACTAATACTTGTTGCACATAATTTTTTTTTGTGTTGCATGCTAATATGTTATTCTCATTTCAATCTACGTGCTGCACAATGCCAAATTTTAGTGTGGTCCCACTGCACACCAGTACTCATCGCACACCATTAATTAAACTATCACATGACAAGAATATTCAAGATGCATGCACTGCATACCAACATTGCATGCACACCAACAAAATTTCTTTACGCTCTGCCAATACGCATTGCGCACACCAAATGCGCCAATGTTATGTATGTACACACCATGTGTGCCAATATTACGAATGTACCATCCAATCTGCACCGCATAGTGCTAAATTTAGTGCACACATCTGTGTACTATTATTTTTCCACGCTTCACTAGCTTTACTCCGTGCAACACCAAATTGTAGTGTGCATACCCGCACACCATTATTTTTCACGCATTACCCACTTTGCACCGCACATTGGAAAATTTAAGAGTGCACACCGTGCACCATTATTTTTTGCGCATTACCAACTCTACATCGTGCACTGCCAAATTTAAGTGCGCACACCTACTCAATGTTATTTTTCACACATTACCAAATATGCACTACACAGTGCCAAATTTAAGTGTACACACCTGTGCACCCTTATTTTCCACACATCACAAGATTTTCACTATGCATCACTCATTTTTAGTGTGCACACCTGCACACCTTCATTTTTCTGCGCATCGATTTCTCGTGAATTTCGCTGCAGAAATTGTGGCTTTTGACAAATTTTTGCCAACTATCACCATGAACATTCTGTAACTATGAAATTGTTTCAATTTCTCTCCAATAACACCAATTCAACCTATGCAACAAAAAATCATTGTTGGTTGACAATCCTAGAACGAATTTTTCCCAAACTCAATTCAAGAATTGAGAATTTTAATCAACTAATCTCGCTCCATCTATCACGGCTTCCTTGTAACTTCAGATTCGACCAATTCTATTTCTGAATTTTCTATAACATATATTAAATTAATAATATCTCACCACTTGGACAAATTTCTCAAATTTCCCATGAGTTTAACGGAAATTGGGTTTTTTTCCCAATTCGATGCAATTGTTTCCGATTTTTACCATTGATGCACTGTAACTTGAAATTTGGCCACTTTGAAATCAATTCTCTGTGAAATTTCTCTTCAGTTCAACTTTCTCAGCCCATCCAGGATCAGTGTTGAAAACTTGAGCTCTGATACCATATTGTAGCATCCCCAACATCCAACTGGGCTATGCTACATAAAATTTTTGAACTATATACAAAATTAAAACATATAGAAACTCTACAAATCCCTATATTCATACAAAATAATAATAATAATACACATGAAACACACACAGGAAAAACCCATAAAAATAAATGCATACATAATAATGCAACATGTAATTTAACACACAATTGACACTTATCTTGGTAAAAATATCACCAACTATGTGCAAACCTTCCACATTCCTCCCTGCCTTAGACCACACTACTGAAAACTCTCAGTAGTGGGTTACCCCAGAGATGGGACTATGCTCCACCCATGTAAATAAATTCCTAACCAAGATGATGTATCTCAAACAATAGGAAAAACTCTGTCACATGTGAAACCTCGAACTAACACCCTACAATACCTCATTCCCCAATTGCATGTCCCACCCCAGGAAGTTTTCCCCTTCTTTGTTGAGCAGTCCCACGAATGTCCCACTTCCCTTTTGGCACTTTAGGAACAGGCTGGATCGGAAGTATTGGAGACATGTTGCTGCAGTTTGGCACCTTCGGGAAATCAATTCCCAACCATTTCCTCACCCAAAGATAATTTCTCATGGACCTGACAACCCGCCTCTATAATATCCCACGAGCCTAACAACCTGTTTCTTCAGTCCAAATTCCTAAGCTAACCAGGTACATGTACATGACAAGAAGGTATGGAGGAAATTTGAATGAGTGAGTCCATGATGATGGAATGATGGATAATGAACTAAGTCCAAACTATATGTATTCATGTTCCCAACTTGACACTTTTCATGTTGAGAACTACTTTGGCCTATGTGTCCCCATCCTTAGAACTTAAGATAAAATAATTATCCATACTTTATACTTTAAGTAATATTAATATAATATTCCTTTTTGGCTTAATCTCCCTATCTTATCCTGTTATCCTTAAATTTTATCCCCCTTTCCCTAACTAGTGGAGTTTAGTCCCTCATACTCTTTTGCATGGTTGGTTTTCTGCAATGATATGTTTTTCATTAATATTTGTGTGTGATTACATTTACATTTACATTACAGATATACTATCATTTCATTAACATTTCTGTGTGATTACATTTACATTTACCATGGTATTCAATGGTATGCATGTCATTGCAATACCATGGTATGCATACCATTGCAATACCAATGGTATGCATACTTGAGAATCAATAAGAAAACTACCACTAAAACCCTAAGACAAAAAAACCCTAAAAATAACCTATAAATGGTATGCAATGACATGCATACTATTTCAATACCATGGTATGCATTGGTATTCCATACTTGAGAATCCCTAAGACAACTACCACTAAAACCATAAGACAACTAAAACCATAAGACAACTAAAACCCTAAAAATAACATATAAATGGTATGCATAGCAATGGTATGCATCGATGGTATGCATACATTTTCAATACCATGGTATGCATACTTGATAATTCCTAAGACAACTACCACCAAAACCCTAAAAATAACCTATTAATTGTATGCATACCAATGGTATGCCATACTTGAGAATCCGTGAGACAACTACCGCTAAAACCCTAAATCAACTAAAACCCTAAAAGTAACCTATAAATGGTATGCATACTATTGTGATACCATGGTATGCATACAATTTCAATACGATGGTATTCATACCATTGCAATACCATGCTATGTATACCAATGGTATTCCATACTTGAGAATCCCTAAGACAACTACCACTAAAACCCTAAGACAATTAAAACCTTAAAAATAACCTATAAATGGTATGCATACCATTTCAATACCATGGTATGCATGTCATTGTAATACCATGGTATGCATCCATTTCAATACCATGGTATGCAATGGTAAGAATACCAATGATATGCATACTTGAGAATCCCTAAAACAACTACCACTAAAACCCTAACAATAACCTATAAATGGTATGCATACAAATGGTATGAAATGGTATGCATACCAATGGCATGAAATGGTATGCATACAATGGTATTCAATGGTATGCATACTGTAAGTGTTTCATGGAAACCTTTATAGGAGACCTAGCTAAAGTATACACAAACAAATCTTATCAAGAAAAGGAAGAGAGATACAATATGAAGAATGAGAATCAATGTGTATTATGATCTATTCAATGAGTGAGTCATAATCACTCATATAGGAAATGACATCCCATAATTAGGAATGCATGCATAATAGTGATGGTATAAAATTAGAAAGTCTAAAATAGAACTAGTCAGTTAACTCTCACTGAACTAGTGTTACTCCCACTGAACTAGTGTGCCAAAAATAGAAATTTCTCCAACACCCCCCCTCAACATCACTATGGAGTAAAAAATGAGTCATGAATACTAGGCCATGTTAGGTACTCATGTACAATGCAACTAATGAAAACTGAAGAAAACAGATGAAAGAGGGAAAACCACATGGGAACAAAACGCCCCTCAAAAGATAATGTATCAAAAAAAGAAAATGGCAACTACTAGGCAACTATGTTCTTCATTGCAATATGATCCCGCAGAGTCTGAAACTTCTACTCACTAAAAATATTCGTGAAGATGTAGAAATATTTATGGATCTAAGGAATTCCTTTGGAAAAATGTCTAGCCTTGTACCTCTTGATCCCATGGACCCATATGCACTTGAAAATATTCATTTCTGGTCGAAGTGGAACCAGATGCGAAGTATGATTCTTTAGGAGTGAGTCATACCCATTTTTCATGGTTTCTTGCCATAATGGATTTCCCATATCCTCATCGTGGAGTTATAGATTAGAATATTGAATTATATAGAAATGCAGGTGCATCATAGTTTATGAATCTAAAAGTACATGAGAAGGCTCCTCGTGATGAGATCAAGTCCTCCTCGAATCCAATGGATTCCCTATAAAGATACCTGCTGCCTGAAGTGTGAACCGTGCCTTCTTAGAAATATGTTGAAGCTTCAATGTTGAATTCTTATATGGATGTAATACCTAATTATTTCCATGTACATCTGCTTCTCTCTTGATCCTGTAGACCCATTTTCATATGACCATTTTCCTCCCCGGTATTGGTTCTGAAAAGATCCTGAAAATCCATATCGTGGATTCCGAGATATGATAGACGGTTCTATGGAAACTATAGATATGATAAAACAACTATATATCCTAACATATTATGTGGGTTTTGGAGATTTGCAGGGAGCATGAGCATCTCTATGTTATATGTCTCTGGTAAAAATTTCAGCCCAACCCAGATCGCAAATTTCGAGATATGGTGGTTTTATTGTAGAAACCCAATTTTATGGGGGGTTGTTGAATGGTTGTTTTACTACAGAAACCCACTTTCATATTTTCATCTGGCCTCTTTCATTTTCAAATTTTCACCTATACCTATGGTAAATATTTGGGTAAATTTATAAGTGTGTTTGAAGTTCTCTAATGGAGGTTATTCCAAATGATGTCATTCAAGAGTGCTTGCTAAGAGTGCCTTACACATCACACGATAACCTCAAAGTTGTGTGCAGAAGATGGGAAGATATGGTGAGTAACCCTAATTTCTATGTGGAAAGAAAGATATTTGGAAAGAGCGAGAAACTACTATGCTTCATTCATTTAAATAGACAAGTATTTGTAATAATGGTACATGACCCTTTGAAGGGAACCTGGGAAAAGATACCTTCAATTGATGATCCCTGCTTTGATGGATTACCAAGGTGGTGCCAGTGTCTTGTTGTGAATTGGAATCTTGTTCTCATTAGCAGATTCAACTAGTTGAACGCAATTGTGATGAAGACTGTATACATTTATGATTTTGAGTCTTCTAGATGTAGCCGTGAAGCTGACATGCCTACACGTCGATGCCTCTTTGTCTATTGTGTCTCTTCTTCCACTGGACTTGTCTACATTGCTAACAGGATCGATGAGAATTCCAACCATTTTTCCACTGCAAAAGCTTATAACGTGGTGAAAGGAAAGTGGGAAATTATGCCTCCTATGATCAAACCACACGACTCGGGGTGCTGCGTTATTTTCATTGAAGAAAAATTCATGGTGTTAGGCAGAGGAAAATTTGACAGAAGTGAAGAGTTATTTGATCTGAGTGTGGGAACATGGAGGTTGGAATATATGTTGAGTTTCGATGGATATCTATGGAGTTGTGTAGCTTCTTATTATGGGGAGTTGTATGCTTTATGTGAAGAATGATAATAGGTGATGAAGTATGATGATGAGAAAATGGTTGGACCGTTGTAGCTTCTCTTCTACAATATGTTCACTTATTGAATTGTGCTACATAATGGAATGACCGAATATTTTTAGGCACATTGGATATCGGTTTCATGTTTAACCCATCAACGGGGTAGTGGTTTGAATTTAACAGTGATGGCGGAGAAGACTTTGTGGGCACAGTCGTATCTGCAACAACTGTGGAGATTTGAATCCTCTTATTGAAATAAAGTGATTTTGTTTTTCTGGAGTTATTTGTTGTCTAATTGTGATGGGAGGGAGTTTCCCCATAAAATTCCTTAACTTGGACTATTCTATTTTTTATAGTCATGATAATATATGATTTTCAACAAATATGTTTTTGATAATTTTTTAACACTAAAAACTGTCAGAAACATCTACTAGAAGGTGTTTCCCTTGTAGTGGTTTACTTATGCAGAAAGAGTTGATATATTCAGAATTTGTGATATCTCAATAAGCATATAAGATGGACCCAACAAAAGATAGATTTTTAGTTAAGTGGCTAGCTCCAAGAAGAAAAATTGAGTTAAAGTGTTTTCAAGGGTTTCCTACTTTTTATAGAAAGTTTGTTTGAAATATAATTCAGATTTGTGTACCACTAATAGTATGTATGTGAAAGGGAAGTCTTAGGTGCACTACAAAAGGAAGAGAAGATTTGAAATATTTAATAAGAAATTAACAAGGTAAAGAGTGTTGGCATTGCTAGAGTTTAGTAAAGTATTTAAGGTGACTGAGTTGAAATGGGAACAACAATAGGAGTAGTGTTCAATTAATAAAGTGGTCTTATTACATTGTTTGGTGAGAATTTGAATGATGATAAGAAGAAATATTGTTTATGATAAAGGGTTTTATGATATTGTGTAAGTCAGTGAGTGTAAGCTAATGATAGTCTCTCATGATGTGTTAGTGGCAATGAAAACCTGGAAAAACATCAATATGTTAACTTGGCTGGATTATTCAAGATACTTTTACAATGAATTTAAATATGGTGTAAGAAGATGAAATGTAGGAAATTAAATTAGATTTCCAAATATACAACTTTTATTCATAGACATTGTGAATATCTAGGTCAAATTTTTTTTTTTTCTAAAAGTGGTATCTTATTTTTCCAACAAAATATAAGGTATATGTTTTCGTTTGTGTAGGAGTTGAGTGTCTTAATGATGAAACTTCCTTCCAAAATCTTGTATACTTGTAGAGAACCCGTTTTTCCTTATGTCGTGTATTTTTTGGAAATTTTTAATATTAATTTAATATATTTTTTAAATTATCAAAGTCAAAATATGCATTAAATTACCATGTCTTTTGTTAGTGCAGGCTAAAAGGGTCTTAAAATGATCAAAACAATTTTTTTTCATATCGTAGGTATCAATCTCATCTTGTGTTGCATATAACTCATTTGAGTAATGGTTAAGCCGAGAAAAAGTTATAGAAGAAATAAGAGGTATGTATTCTACGATTTTGAGACAAGTGAAGAAAAAAATAGATTGAAAATAGTAAACAATAATAATTTTTAAAAATATACATATTTTTGAAATATACATAGTCGAATCAATCTATGTCTATAATTTCATCAAAAATTAAATTGTGTAGCCTATAGAAAAATAACATCAAAGACAAAGATATAGAGGAGTATTAAAAAAAATGGAGGTTTTTATGAATTTGTAGACTGAACCACTAGGTTTTTCATCCCAAACCTAATTCTAAGCCAACCAAGTCAACATACACCTTGTCAATCCTTCCTAAAAAAATTGAATTCAAATAAGCACGCACAGGCTCTAGGAACGTGCTATAGGAGCACGCACGTGCTACAGGAATGTGTGTTCGATCTTATTTATCTTTCTCTCTCCCCTTCTCACAATCTCACACACTCTCTCTCTCCCACCCCATCCCTCTCTCCCCCCCTACCCCATTCCACTATCTCTCCTCTATATTTCCCTCATCTACCCTTCTCTCCTACATTTATGATCCAGGAGATTTTCATCAATGTGACTTATAAACAATTGTATTAAATGAGCATAAATCAAATTTTACCATAAAGAAGGAAAAGCTCACTAATGAAGAGACATAAGCATCAAATCTGAACACAAAAACTTGATAATGTATTTCATCCCCAATGGACTACGTCTTCAGGTCCTGCTCTCAAATGTGTAGGCCTTTTTATTAACTCATCAAAATAATTTGGAAAAATACATAAGTATACCTCATTATGGAATTAAGTTGTAGAATATTTTCTCAAATCAGAAAAAAGAAAGAACCATTTAATTTGTGGCATCGAATTACCCAAAAATGACTATCTCCATGCCTCAATCTAACTCTGGCACTCCCAGGCCCATGAGAAATCTTGTCTTAGTTTTTGTGCCTACAACCTACAATTAATTCATTGTACTC
>JZKD02S1795071.1:363306-375999 GCA_000966675.3 Picea glauca | reverse complement strand
TATATATATATATATATATATATATATATAATGTTAACTGCCACCAATTTTGGAGTCTCGTTTCAATTTTTCGGAGTTGGATTAAAATGGAGATCAACCACTAGATTTGGTGGGACCTCTGCCAAATTTGGTGGGCTTCCTTTTTTTATTTTTGAAATTTCATTTATGGGCCCTCATTGGGCATTTTCCCACTGCCACATGGAAGACCATGACTAGGTCACATGGTAGACAAACATTGGCCCACATCATTCACTTATACAGTTATCCTGCCACATCGCATGCCTACCACATCAGCCTACCACGTATGGTATGGATGCCACATGTCTGCCACGTCCCATACGACATGTCACATGGTTGTACAGACTACTATGTGGCACTTCCTAATTGGTCCACATGTTGACCTAAAAATGCTGAAAAAGGGTGACATGTGGCAGCCTTTGGTGTTGCTGCATCACCATGCTGACGTCAACATGACACATGTCATCCTCTGCATGTGCCATGTACAATGTACGGACACTGACATCATTCGTACTAATACTGACATCAATAGTACAGATGCAGACTCATTCGTGCTGACTCGGCTACATTGACCAAAACTTTGACCATGAACATATTTTGATCTGTAATTTTGTTTGATGAGTCATTTACGCCGCTGTAAATCTTGTGACACACTCTTTGTGATGATTCCAATTTTACTGATGTTTGATGAGTTTTAATTTTTTCCCTTTCTCTATTTGTTGACGCCATTATGAGATTCTTGAGTTGCTTATGTGAATTTTGATTTATCCTTAGTTTTCTATGGATCCTTTTTGGATCACGCCTTCCCACTGAGAGATTTTGGGCCACCAAAATATTTCATCAATCAACAGATAAGTGAGAGAAGAATTTCCTCACCTTTTTCTTCTCAATCCACTTTTCGTTTATTGGATGTGTTCCCTTCGATCCCACTCAAATATAATCAACATCGCCCCTACGTGAAGTCCTCGTCCTTCTATCCAAGATGATATCTTCCTTCAACTAATCCAAGTACTCAAGAGAAAACTCATCAACTAAAGGTATTGAAACTTCCTCACCCTGATCCATGATCATGGGAGGCTTAAAAAGTTTCAAGTTTTCCACATTTACAACTGAGTATATATCCATATAAGATGGAAGATTTAGAAAAAAATCATTGGTACAACTTTTCTCCAAAATAGTGAAGGGTCCATAACAGATCTGCAAGAGTTTCTTTCCTTCATGCCTCAATATCTCCTTGTTGATGTGAAGCCATACCTGGTCTCCAACTTGGAACTGATGATCAAACCTGTGTTTGTCATGTCAATATTTGTATTGTACTTGACTTTTCTCCAACTTGTTCCCTAACTGCTTCATGTACCTACTAAATCCTCTGAATGAATTTGTGGTCCCTATATTCATTTATTTCTTCATTTTAATCGATGCCTCTCCCATACATCAAGTCCAAAGGGACCGTAGGAAATTACCCAAAACATGTGTCAAAAGGAGAACAATGAATGGAGGAATGCAAGGCTCAATTGTAAGCATGTTGTACATAGGTTATTTGTTCATCCCATAATTTGGGATGCTTGTTGCAGTAGCCTCAAAGAAAAATTATCATTGTTTGGTTAACAAACTTTGTCTGTCTGTTGGTCTATGGATGGAAAGAAGTTCTCCTCTTCAACTTGGTGTCCATCATTATCCACAATCTTGTCCAAAAATCCCCAAGGAATCAAGTATCTCGTTCTAAGATAATGGATTTGGGTAACCCAAAGTGAACCCAAACATACTGAAAGAACATATTAGCAATTTGCTCAGCAGTGATCTGCTTTTTACATGGAGTTAAGATACACATCTTTCTAAACATATCCACTACAACATACAAATAGTCATGACCCCTTTTTGACATTGGTAAACCCCCTACAAAATCCATGGAAATACTTTCCCATGGATGGAATGAAACAGGAAGTGGTGAGTATAGCCCTGATTTTCTATTAGTGGGATTACAAGTAGAGTACATCACACACCCCTTTACATGTTTAGTTACAATTGTTTTCATCTGAGACCAGTAGAAAAACCTATGCAGATGAGCCATAGTTTTTCCTAAATCAAAATTCCCATACACAAGAGAAGTGTGAGCTTCTCATATTACATGGACTTGTCCACTTGTAGGAATACATATCTTTCCAAGATGGTAGAGTAGTTTTCCCTGCATAAAATAGTTCTCTACCTGTGCACCATGACTTAGCTTCTCAAATAATTATTTAAAATATTCATCAATGACATATTGTTCCACATAGATATCATGAGATAAAAAAGCATTCTTCAAAATAATATAAGTAGCAATAGGAGGTTTAGAAAGCATATCAACTACCTTGCTACTCGTAACCTTTGTGTATTTGATTACCAAATGAAATTGTTGAAGATAACTCAACCATCTGTAATGTCGAGATTGTTGTAGCTTGGTTTGTGCTTGGAGATACTATAAGGGTTGATGATTTGTATGCATGATTGTTTCCTTTCCTAATAAGTAGTGCTTCCATTTATTTATGCTTTGAACTAATGCATACAACTCTTTATCATATGTATAATAGTTAGCAACAACTTGGTTAAAAGTTCCAGAGTGGTAACATATAGGCTTACAATCTTGCATCAGTATTGCACCCATGGCATACCCGTTGGCATCTGTCTCGATCTCGAAAGACTATTGAATATTCCACAGTGATAATACTGGTGAAGTACTGAGATTTTCCTTCAAAGTGTTGAAAGATTTGTGTTCCTTTACTCCCCACTGAAAAGTGTTCTTCACACTGGTTAAGGCACACAAAGGAGCTGTTATAAAGGAGAAGTTTGAAATCAATCTTCTTGAGTACTGGACTACACCTAAGAAGATTTGTATTTCGGTTACACTTTTGGACTCAGGCCAATTTTTAATTACATCAATATTGGAAGGATCAATTTTCAACTGTCCTCCTCTTACAATATGATCTAAGTGTACAAGTGCACTCTTACCAAATTCACATTTGGAAAATTTTACATACACCGTTTCCCTTTGCAAAGTATCCAATACCTTATTTACATGCCTTACATGTTCATCCCAAGTCCCACTAAATATAAGAATGTTGTATAAATATACAATCACAAAATCATCTAGAAATGGCCTGAATACATCATTCATGACACGCATGAAGGTTGTCGGACCATTACAAAGCCCAAATGTCATAAATGGCCACTCAAACAATCTGTGTTTGGTTTTAAAGGCAGTTTTCCATGCATCCTATTCTGCAACACTGATATGATGGTATCCACTACACAAATCCAACTTAGTGAAATAAACGTCATTCGTTAATTTATCAAGTAAATCATCTATACGAGGAAGAGGGTATCGATTTTTCACCATGATTTTATTGAAGGTTCGGTAATTGACACACATTTTCCATCTTCCATCCTTCTTTGGCACCATCACGATCAAAGAACCATAAGGATATGAGTTGGTCCTGATGGCCCCTTGATCAAATAAGCCTTGTAACTGCTTTTTTATCTTTGTCATCTCTACAACTGACATCATGTACATGCCCACATTTGAAAGAGGAGAATCCTATTGAATATGTATTTGATGTTGGATTTCCCTCTTAGGAGGTAATCCATCTGGTTCCTGGAAAATATCATCATACTTAGAAACAATATCAATTAATTCTTTGTTATGAGAAGGATCACATCCTTGATAAGCGTTGGATGTTCCGAGATATTTTTCCCTTACGACCATGAGTACATATTTCTTATTAGTGTTTATGAGTATCTTCATTTTTCCTACACTAACAAGTGTTGTGTTTACCCTCATGTTGTGGGTTCTAACGATATATTCCACCCCCCATTTAGTAAGGTGATATTTTTTCTCATGACGAAAGAAGACTTCTTTTCTATCATAAAGATAAGGAATCCCTACCACTATGCCACATATATCAAGTGATACAACATCCAAATCCACTTCATCAATCAACTTTGAAGAAATAGAAAATCTGACCCTGCATTGCTTGGTGACATTAAGTCTTGATTTATCACATACCCAACCAAGAGAATAAGGCTTTGGATGTGGTTTAGTTTCAAGACCCATCTTTTTTACAAGTGCTTGAGATATCAAGTTTACTGCATAACCCAAATCAAATAATGTATCTATCTTAGAATGTTTAGATACAACTCTTATGTGAAATAATTCATTCCTCTTTCTTTCATCATCATGAGATTCATTATTGGAATTTTAACTAGCATGAAGGGCATCTTTACCCTGTACATCAACCACTATGATATTTCCTTCGTCTCCTGAATCAGAACCAAGATCTTGTTGCACTGTAGAAATGGTCTTTGTCTTCTGCTTTCCATTGATCTATTTCAGTCTCTTCTCTGGATGTAGTTTCTAATAGTGTTAAACATCGTTACCATTATTCTTGCAATGAGTGCAGTATGGATTTCCTTCTTCTCCCTTTACAGTGGCAGTATTTTTGTCCTTCCTTTTAACTTCTTAAATTTCTTATGTGGGAGATTGGAAGGTTTCTTTGTGGGATCTTCTTGAACATTCTTTCCCCTATTCTCAAGGTGAGTGGCTCACACACAAACTTCATCAAGACTGGTGGGGTTAAACAATAGTAAAGTATGACAAATATAACTATGAAGTGCACCAATATACTTCATTAAAGTTTCATAAGAATCCAAAGGAATGTTTAATGCAAGAGATTTATTCCTAAATTCTTTCGTGAAACTTTATATAGTTTGACCTTTACTTTGTCTTAAAAAATGTTATTCCATCATTGGTTTATGTAAATAACCGAATGGATAAAATTTCTTCCTTATCGTTGATTTAAATTCAGACCATGAGGAAACAAGATTACCGCACTTACTTTGTCCTAAATTTTTCTCTCCCACCATACGAAAGTGGTGCCTTCATAAATTTGTTGAATGCGGCAATACACTTCAACCTATCAGATCCAATTATCTATCTTTTCAGGATTAGCATCTCAATTAAATATAGGTAAGGAAAATTTTACATCAAGCTTTAATAATACTTTCTTAAACAAAATTTTATGGATAGAATGATGAGAATGATGAGAATGATGAGAATGCTCTGAGGAAGAAGAGCTAGAAATTGATGGTGAAGATGGAGGCTCATGAGGGTCTCCTCAAGCCCCTTGATTCACTAAATAATTACCATATTTTTTTCTTCCTTTTTCTTCCCTTTCTTCTTCATATTCTTCTCCTAGTCTCCATACATTCACTCGACCATTTCTGAAATGCGACAAAAGACCATATGGAATTTTTTCTCATGTTCATCATGCTTGTCCTCTTCATCCATTTTCTTCCTTCGGGGTGCATGACCAAATTTAGGATTGAAAGTATTAATAATTCCTTCACCCTACTTATGATTGGCCCTAGTAATCATTAACACTCAAAAATTCAAGTCAAAGATGACTGCTCTAATACCAACATGATCTAGGATCTTTTCATTGATGTGAATTATAAAGAATTGTATTAAATGAGCATAAATTAAAGTGTACCATAAAGAAGGAAAAACTCAATAATGAAGAGACATAAGCATCAAATATGAACACAAATACTTGATAACAAAGTTCTCCCCTGGTGGACTACGTCTCTGGGTCCTACTCTCAAATGGGTAGGCCTTTTTATTAACTCAACAAAAGAAATTGGAAAAATACATAAGTATACCTCATTATGGAATTAATTTGCAAAATCTTTGCTCAGATTAGAAAAAAAACAACACCATTTAATTCATGGTATCAAATTACCCAAAAATGACTATCACCATGCCTCAATAGGACTCTGGCATTTCTAGGCCCATTAGAAATATTGTCTCAGTTTCTATGCCTGCAACCTGTAATTAATTCACTGTACTCACCTCGTAAAATTTGAATGGTTGTACCATCGAGCACCTTCTTCCCATCCAATGGAAAACCCAACATTTAAGTTTAAAGGCGGGTGAAATATCCAATGGATCCATTTGTCTCAATGATTGGTGGATGCTATGTAAAGGCATTTGGTTGGGGAGGTCCCGGGGTCGAGCCTATGGGCCTCCCCCTTTTGGATTGTACTTACAAAAACATATATATATATATATATATATAGTGTTAACATCCACCAAGTTTGGAGTCTCGTTTAGATTTTTTGGTGTTGGATTACCATGGAGGTCGGCCACCAAATTTTGTGGGACCTCCACCAAATTTGATGGGCCACCTTTTTTTATTTTTTAAATTTTGGTTACATGCCCTCATTGGTCATTTTCCTAGTGCCACGTGGTAGCCAAACATTGGCCCACCTCATTCACTTGTACAATCACCATGCCACGTTGCCTACCTGACACATCAGTATGTCAGGTAAGATACAAATGCTACATGTCTTCCACATCCCATATGTCCTGCCACATGGTCATATGGATTACCATGTGGCACTTCCTCATTGGTCCACATGTTCACCTGAAAATGTCAAAAATGAGTGATATGTGGAAGCCTCTCATGTTTCCATGTCACCATGATGACATCATGTTGACATCAACATGACACATGCCATCCTATGGATGTGCCACGTACACTATATGGGCACAGACGTCATTCATACTGATGTTGAGATCAGTAGTACATATGTTAACTATGTTGGCATGTTTTACAGGCAGCGTATGCTTGTCATTGAAGGAAAGTACATTAGGGATGATGGATTGAGTACAGGTATAATGTGTCATGTGGGAACCAGAAGTATTTTGGGAGGACGCAACAGACAAAGTTCGTGAAGACCAGAAGAGATAGTGCAGAGGTGCATGCAGAGTGAAAAGTATACGTGTTTGTCATTGATGGAAAAGATTACGACCATCAGCACAATGATGATCACATGGAAAGATCAAAAGATAAATTCCATTTTAGGTATCAGAAACAAAGACTCCATTTTGGAGTTTTAGATATCGGGAGCTGGAGGAGTCAAGGTAGCAACTCACGGTAGGAACTTGCGAAATGCGACACCCTAAAATCCTGAAACAGTCACATCAACCTGAGTTTCAGATATCGGGAGTTGGAGGAGTCAAGAGTCGAGACTCTTCATCACAAGAGTCATGAAGTGATGAAATGCGAAATGTCAAAAATCCTGAAACACAAACATCAACCAGAGTTTCGGATACCAGGAGTTGGAGGAATCAAGAGTCAAGACTCTTCATCATAGGAATCCCAAAGTGTCGAAATGAAAAATGCAAAAAATCCTGAAATAGGCACATCAATCGAAGTTTCGGATACTAGGAGTTGGAGGAGTCAAGAGTCGATACTCTTCATCATAGGAGTCCCGAAGTGCCGAAATGCGAAACACAAAAAATCCTGAAATAGGCACATCAAGTGGAGTTTCAGATACCAAAAGTTGGAGGAGTCAAGAGTCGAGACTCTTCATCACAGGAGTTCCAAAGTGTCGAAATGCCAAATTCCAAAAATCCCAAAACAGGCACATCAACTGGAGTTTTGGATATTGGGAGTTGGAGGAGTCAAGAGTTGAGAATCTTCATCACAAGAGTCCTGAAGTGTCTAAATGCGAAACGTCGAAAATCCCAAAATAGGCACATCAACCGAAGTTTTGGATACCAGGAGTTGGAGGAGTCAAGATTCAGGACTCTTCATCACAGGAGTCCCGAAGTGCCAAAATGTGAAATTGAAAAAGTGTTGTATGGATAAGCACTTGGTCAACACCAATGGTTGCATCATCGAAGAGTTGTAGAGAAGATCTCGAAGAGACAAGCTCCATTACGGAGGTTGGGACATGGAGAGTCAATATGACTCATTATAGAATCCCTGAAACACAAAATGCGAAATGCATGTTCAGAATTGGCCCCTGGTCATAACCGATGGTCACATCAATGAAGGCTCAAGGGAGGAGGTAGCATGAAGCTAATCTCCATTTTGGAGATCAGGATTTGGAGAGATGAGATGCCTCACCACAGGAATGTCGAAATGTTGAAATGTTGAAATGTGAAATGGAAAAATAAGTGTGAGACCCATCATTTATGATCCAATAGTGAAGTTTATTCATGAATATGATCGAAGGGATATTGTTTATCTTCTCAATTAATCGATCAGTGGCGATTCAGTTGTTGATGCAACTTTTGGAGGTTCATAGTGTAACTATTAGAAACGATCGATTGTTTCAAACAGAGAACCCAAAGAGACTTCAGGGTGATCACCAGAGAAGCTGAAGAGTCTCAAGGAATCTGTCAGTGGAATGAAGACTATTTATTGAGGTGATTGATAGATGGAAGAGCATTGTAGCCTGTAACTGCAATAGAGAGGTTGAGATCGACTATAATAGAGAAGATGAAGAGTCTCTACTACTAGACAGGCTAAGGAATCTTAGCATAAAACCTAGTGATGATGGACACATGGGTTTAATAGCCAGAGATGATGAAGAGTTGAAATGATGATCAAGCAGAGCACTCGACATGAAGAGCATGCAGAAGCATTGTGCATATGGAATGCACAAGGTGCACAAAGACTATAAGAATTCATAACAAAGAAGAGATGGTTGTTGTGGTAGAGAGGAGTCACACACGGGGAAATGGATGTTGTGGGAAGGAGATGAAATACATAGAAGAGGTGTAATTCAGAGAATCAAAATAAGATGCATAGCATAAAGCGCAACAGAAGAAAAGAATAGAGATGCATAGTTGAGATAGTAAAGGAAGGCCGAGGTGCACTTGTAGATAAGAGAAGAAGATCAAAAATCCCAAGAAGATGCAAGCAGAGAGACACTGATATAGGAGAGAAGGGTAGTGTAGCATAACAGTGATGAGACCGGTAAGCCACTAATAAACGCTATATCACTGTAATAAGTTTCAGTAGAAAATATTTATATTTTAGGGTGCTAGGGAGGTGCTAGGGAGGATTGTTGTCCTCGGAGGTTCAAGTGGGTTCTTGAACACACAGCATTGTATATTCCAATTGGTTGTAGCGAGAGAAACCAAGGTGGTGCAAGGGAGAGTTGTTGTTCTCTGTTATACAAGTTGGTGCCTATGTGACTGGAAGTTGGTGCTGGAACACTTAGGGAGTTGTGACTTCCTTCTAGTGGGTGCTAGAGAAACCAGGGAGTTGGTGCTTCCTTCTAGTGGGTGCTAGAGAAACCAGGGAGTTGGCGCTTCCTTATAGTGGATGCTAGAGGAACCAGGGAATTGGTGCTTCCTTCTAGTAGGTGCTAGATAAAACAAAGAGTTGGTGCTCTCAGCAAGTTGCAGCTCCCAAAACAGAGGTTGTAGCCTCATTATGAGTTGGTGCTCATAAGTATGATAATGTACATAATGTAAAGTTTACTTATCATATAAAGAAGACGAGGTTTTTACCCTTTATGGGTTTCCTCAGGAAATATATGTCTCTATATATTTCATATGTGTGAATGATGTTGAATGTTCTATTGCTTACTTCCCTACATTATTGTGATTGTCATTCAGTGCTCTACAAAGAGTTTAAAATAAGCATAATTGTTTATACTCGGTAACAACTGATTCACCCCCCCCCCCTCTCAGTTTTCTAACAATTGGTATCAAAGCTGACCCCTTTTATCTAAGGGTTGATCCTAGAGCTTAAACATGTCAAGCCATGAAGGAAATTCAACCAATAAGGCTCCTTTGTTCAATGGAACAAACTTTTCCTTCTAGAAAGCTAGAATGAGAACCTACATAATGGATTTAGGTGAAAATGTATGGGATGTGGTAGATATTGGTTATGTAAAGCCAGTTGTACTAGATAATAAGGATGACAAACTAGAATTTAGATTCAACGTTAAGGCTGTGAATGATATCTTGAGTGGGCTTGCAGAAGAAGAATTCATAAAAGTTATGCACCTAGGAACTGCCAAAGAAATGTGGGACAAAGTCATTAGCAGTTATGAAGGTAATGAGATGGTAAAGGATGCCAAGCTTAAAAAATACAGAGTACAGTTTGAACAACTGAAGATGAAAGAAGATGAAACTATTGGAAAATACTTTCTGAGAGTTGAAGAACTGGTAAATGCAATGAAAGCACTTGGTGAAAAAATTGAGGAACCTTCTATAGTTCAGAACATTTTGAGATCTCTACCAGATAGGTTCAACCCGAAGGTCTCTTCTATAGAAGAAATTAATTATCTAAAAACCTTGGAGTTTGATCAACTTCTAGGAACGTTGACTACATATGAAATGAGAATAGTTAAATATAAACAAACCTCCAAAGAAGCATAATTTAAGGCAGACAAGAATGAGGATTCTGAGCCTGATGAAATTAAAGCAAAATTTGTGAAGAGACTGAAGAAGGGATCAAGAAAATATGGTAATATAGGTCATTTTGCAAATAAATGTCCTTGCAAAAGAAACGATCAGGCATGTGATGATGAGGAGAAGAACAAACACAAAAATTTCTTTAAAGAGAATAATTTTAAGAAGAAAAGTCTTTGTGTAAACAATGATGATGATCCATCAGATGATTAAGACAATTACTCCTCTATTGAAGATAAACTAAATGACTTCATACTTATGGCCAAAGAAGACTATGATAATAAAACCATAGGAAGTGAGGCTAATGAAGAAGAAGTTGTGGTTGATATGGAAGGAGAACTGATCAGTGCACTCGAAGAGATTGACAAACTCAAAATTAAGAACAGAAAGCAAAAACAATTGCTGATATAGTTCAAGAAAGATAGTAAACAGCCTGATGAAGACGTTGCCCTGCTAAAAGTGGAATTAGAGGAGGCAAAGAAAATCAAGGACATTCTAAAACAACAATTATTAGAAATGAAGGCAAGATGTAAAGTTGTGGAAGAAGAAGTAGTGAAAACTTGGAAGGAGTTGAAGAGGTTTCAAGCCTTGTATCATCAGAATCTGTCAAGTATCAAAGCCTCAAAAGGATCAGCCACCATTCTAAATCAGCAAAGGAATCCAAAGATGAAAACTAGTTTGGGTTATGAAGAGGGATCAAGTAGTGGTCATCCAAGAAACAAAGAACCTATCAATTTTGTCAAATCCTCAAACATTGACAGCAGTCACTCTGCATAAACAAAGAAAGAAAATCATCCACCATGAAGAAATGAAATAAAAAGTACCAAAACTAAATCTGTAGATCAGAGAAATTATCCGCATGAAATAAATCGACCTCCTCAAAGAAGAAAGACTTTTTCCAGGTACCAACATTTTTTCTATGGATATTGTTTCTTTTTTTCTAACTATGGTCATAAAGTTGTAAACTGTTCCTTAAAATTAAATTATGAGTAATAAAGACATTCAAGGTATAGATATCTGTCACAACAAAGAATGAGATAGCCAAGTAACAAACCACCATAGAATGCAAATCACTTGATGGATGGGAAAAGGAGACAAGTTAAGAATAACAATCATTATGATCCTTTATTCGATGAACCAGAATGTTACATCTATGATAACTATGGACATAAATTTGTTGACTGCCTCTTAAGGAACTATGAACCAGATTTGAATTCCCCTGCTGAAAATGTCAAGGTTTGGAAGAAGAAAGAAAGTGACAAGTGTGGATTAGTGTTGTCAGCTCAAAGACAAATGAACCCTTGGTATATAGACAGTGGATGCTCCAAACATATGACGAGAGACAAAGATAAGTTTGTATCTCTAAGTGAAAGAAAATAAGGAAATGTAACCTTTTGAAATGATGCTCCAGGTAAAATAAAGGGTAAAGGGATGGTGAGTTTAAGTAACGGAAAAGGAAAAGCCCAAGATGTTCTGCTTATATATGGGCTGAAACATAATCTGCTCAGTGTAAGTCAAATGTGTGATAGAGGATGTGAAGTGATGTTCACGTCCATGGATTGGAAGATAAAGTCTGTAAACTCAGGACAGGTGGTGGCCAAAGGCATAAGGATAGAAAATAATGTATATGTGCTGAAAGAAAATAAAGAAGAGTGTCATATAAGAAAAGATGATGAAATTTGGTTATGGCATAAGAGACTTGGACATCTAAACTTTTACCACTTAATCAAGCTAAAAAATGTTGAGGCAGTAAAAGATCTTCTGAGAATATCAAAGCCCCAAGATTCTATGTGTAAACCCTGCCAAGTAGGAAAGCTAACTAGGACACGGTTTAAGTCCAAGAGATCTACTTCAACAGAGAAACCACTCCAACTAGTTCATATGGATTTATGTGGACCATCAAGACAGGAAGGCATAGGGAAAGAAAACTACTTCATTCTGATTATTGATGATTACTCCAGAATTACTTGGGTTGCCTTTCTCAAGGAAAAAGCTGAAGCATTTGAGAAGTTTAAAAAATTTAAGGATTTAACTAAGAATCAAATAGGCAAGAGGTTAAAGGAAGTAATATCAGACAGAGGAGGATAATTTATGTCAAGTGATTTCAAGGAATTCTGTGATAAGCATGGGATCAAGAGAGAATACACAATCCCAAGAAATCAACAACAAAATGGACTAGTTGAGAGGCAAAACAGAACAATCCAGCAAATGGTCAGGTCAATGATGAATGAGAAGAACATTGGTCAAACCTACTGGGTAGATTCAATACACACAGTAGTCCATGTTCTTAGCAAATCCCACCTCGGATCACAAAGTGACAAGACACCTTATGAACTGTGGTATGGGAGACCTGCTTCAATCAAACACTTCAAAGTCTTTGGGAGTAAATGTTACATAAAGAATAATGATGAGAACCTTGGAAA
>JZKD02S1795071.1:329687-352022 GCA_000966675.3 Picea glauca | reverse complement strand
CCTATATATCTCCCCCTCCCTCTCACTATCTCTCCTCTCTTTCTCTCCTACATCTACCACCACTTTCTCTCTCTCATTGTTAGTCTCACTCTCACTATATCCCCCTTCCTCTCTCTCCTTAGTCTAGGACTCCAAACGACTCATTGTAATATCACTATCTCTCTGCCTCCAAATAGTCATTCCAATTTGGTTACACTACAATTTCATAATATCTAAGCTTCGAAACAGTCATAATGTCCATTTCATTAGGTTCCATTCCTCCAAATATCTTGTCACCAACCCTAGAGCTTGATGTATACCATGACCTATAACACCACATAGAGCTAGATCTAGATTTGGGCGTTGACCTAGAGATCAATGTAGACAATGACCTGGACCCCCCAAGCTCCATCTAATCCTAGAAATAAATTAGACTCAATCATTAACCCCAACTTAACTCAAGCCCTGAGTGCACTATGCATATACCTTTTGTACAACCCTTGCACTCAAATCACACACAATGATCCATATTTATGAGCATAACAAAATGAAAGCACATATTTATAATGTTAACATAGAGACATAATGAATAATAACAAAGATATAGTAAAAATGGACTTCTATTAAATAATAAATATGTTGAAAAGTGTAAAATACAGACTGAAAATGGTGGCATCTTTTCATTCATCTTTATTGTAAAAAGGCCTTCATATCCTCATTGTACTCATATTCTTGCGAATGAGAAGAACAAAATGAAACCACATATTTATAATATTAACATAGAGACACAATGAACAATAATAGAGATATAGTAAAACTTGACTTCTATAAATAAGAAATATGCTTAAAACTATAAAATGTAGATTGAAAACAATCTTTTTAGAATGGTGGTAGCTTATCTCTGAGAAAATATGTGATGACTATGCTCATTCGTAAGAAGATGAGTAAAATGAGGCTCTGAAGGAATTTTTACAATAAAGTTGAACGAAAAAACCCTAGACATCCAAAATCCTAACCCAAGGAGATGAAGCACCAAAATTCATGTGGGCGATGTTGGGGTAAGTTAGTACATTAACTTCTTGAGGTCGTAACTTTTGCATACGATCTCCATTTAGAGCGCGCGATAGCTCATTGGAAAGGTATTGATGAGGAGATTCATTTAGGGGGGTAAATGAGAGCGTTTGCCTCTTATTTAGGTTATATATCATGAAAAACATCATTTGGGCCCTCAAACTAGCCCCATAAGTTAAAAACTACTAAAAATAGTAAATTTCCAAAATTGCCATAAAATTGTTTTAAGCCAATTGGAAAAGGTGGGTGGCCACCGATATCCACCTGGATCAATCCTCCCTCCTTAGGAAGCAATGGTATCCATTTTTTTGAGTTCCCCCATCACATATATTCTCAGAGATAAGCTACCACCATTCTAGAAAGCTTGTTTTCAGTTTGAATTTTATAGTTTTCAACATATTTCTTATTTAAAGAAGTCAAGTTTTATTGTATCTCTATTATTGTTCATTGTGTCTATATGTTAACATTATAAATATGTGGTTTCATTTCATTATTCTCATTCACAAGAAGATGAGTACAATGAGGATTTGAAGGTCGTTTTACAATAAATATGAATTCTAAAACCCTATACATCCAAAAACCTAACCCTAGGAGATGAAGCACCAAAAGTCATGTGGGCCCCATTGGGTTAAGTTAGTACATTAACTTCCCAGGGTCGTAACTTTTGCATGCGATCTCCGTTTAGGGAGAACGATAGCTCGTTGGAAAGGTATTGATGAAGATAATCATTTAGGGGGATCAATGAGAGCCTATAAGTATCATTGATGTGCTTGATCATGAAATAATCTCATTTAGGCCCTCAAACTAGCCCCATAAGTTAAAAACTGCTAAAAATAGTAAATTGGCAAAATTTCCAGAAAACTATTTTGAGCCAATTTGAAAAGGTGGGTGGACACCGATATCCACTTGGATCACAAATCTTGGTGCTATAACCATTTCTTTATCATGGACAATTCTTTGAATCCTGACCCCTTAATCCTTAGTTGTCTCTATCCCGCTATACAATTTTATTCATAAAACATTTTGGTGGATATTAAATGCTATATATGTTGCATTAAGAGCGTGCAAATGCTCCTGTGACTTGATTGAGTTAGTCATTTATGCTCAGTGGGATCATTTGCACATTCCTAGAATGTGCACATGATTTTTTGTGTGTGTGTTCTTGCTAATCATTTTTTGGTGCCAAGCACACCCCACCTCATCTATATCATGGTCGAGAAAAAATGTGACAACTTCAGACAAAATAATCCTTCATAGACATGTTTTAATTTTTTTAGTATTCGTGTTAGATTCATAAATACTTTTGTGGTATTGACAGACCATTGCAAGAAAATTTGGAGGACAAATTTGTCAAGTGTAATTGGAATTCTTGTTTGTATGTAATTGTGTCTTGTTGGAATTGGAAGACAAATTTGTCCAAGTGCAATTGGAACTGTTGTTTGTATCTTCTTGTGTCTTCCTAGAATTGGAAGACAAATATGTGGAAGTGCGATTGGAATTGTTTTTTGTATCTTCTTGTTTCTTCTTGGACTTGGAAGACAATTGTTTCCAAGTTCAATTGGAACTATTGTTTGTATCTTCTTGTGTCTTCTTGGAATTGGAAGACAAGTTTTTCCAAGTGAAATTGGAATTGGAATTGGAATTATTAGATGTGTCTTCATTTGTAATACAAAAACAAATTTCTCCACTTGGTTGTGCCTTATTACATAATACAAAGACAAATTTGTGGTGGGTTTTTGGAAGCCAATTCTTATCTTTAAAAATGGGGAACCACCAGATTCAAGAAGGAAAGTACTCGAGGAAAAAGAAACTGATCGAAAAGGTATAAGAAGAAATGGAAAACACAAAGTTACATGTCAAAGTGTAGGCTTTCACATGAGGTATTAGCATCTTTATTTTTGATTAAAGTTGGGAATTTGTTCGGACTTTGTAAACTCATACCTTGGTATTGGGAAGACCAAGGCTTTCCTAACTGATTCTCGGTGTGTGTGTATGTGTGTGTGTTCTATTTCATGGGGTGATTCAAAGGGCATAGGTCATTGATCAAATGAAGGATAAGATGCATGTCAGAATAAGAGTCAAAATCACAATTTTGAGTCAATGGTTTGTATATGTCATGATATATTATGAAGGTGAAGGATTCATTCGAAGTTCCATGGGTAGTTTGTCATCATGAAATATTTTGGAAGGGTCCTTGTTTTGAGTCTCAAATGACTTCATATAAGGGAAATGATATGTCATAATTAAGTCATAAGTTTAGGAGGGAGTTCTTGTCAAAGAATGTTAATTAGCATGATCACATGTAATGAAGTTAATTCAAGTTCTTGATGGTTCTTTATGTCATATGTACCTTTGAAGAATCAAAAGTTGGGTGCATTGTGAATGCCACTTAAATGATATGGAGGGTCTTTTCACTTCAAACAGGTACTATTATCTCTCAAAACCTATCCATATCAAATCCTACACCCTTATCCATCATGTTTCATCCCTATGCATGCATTCTATACCTACAAGATGGTTTCTTCCCTCTAGAGCAAGCTCGAAGAACCCTTGCTACGCAAACCATGTTTCAAGATACACAACTATTGTGTAGAATTTAGCGCTACGCAATTGTTGTTATTCGTTCCTCGCTACACAAATCCCAGTGCATATGTCCCCACTCCTCATCTCATATCCACTCACCAACTATGATAAACCACCTTTAAAGTATGATTACCCAGGCATTGATAGCTTTCTAGGTAGCCTTCCTCTCACTCAGTCAAGGTTTTTTATACTATTTTGAGAAAACCCTAGCTCTGCTAGTTTGTTGTGCAAACATACCTATTGGGTTTTGAGCACTTCTCCACCTTCTACAAATTCACATCCATATTACAGAGATATTCATTCAGTTATGAAAAATCAAGGAATAAAATGGAATATCATAGGAAAGGATCATGAATCATTTCAAGGAATGCAAACCAACCATAGATAATGCATGTGCAACCCTTTTTAATGCTCAATCAAAATTGAAGAGAAATGCAACCTTGTTTAGGGAAGTGGGGAATTTGAAGGTGAAAAACCTAACATTGAGGAAGGAGAATATACATATAAAGAAAAATATTAAATTGAATGATGAATAAAAAAGAATACTAGAGCTACTTACAGAAGTAGAACAAATATGAAGGGAGGAAACTCACAATTTTGCATTTTGGGGGAAAGGAATCATTACAGTTGCAACCTAAATGGTGATTAAAGGAGGAAGGAAATTAGAAATATTTAACATATTGCTATAAGAAACATATTTTTGAAGTCCATGTGTATCTGATTCAAACAATAATGACAGTATGAGGCAACCTCTTGAACTTAATTGCGGTTTTCATTCATAAACAGACTTACACAACACTTGTGTAGCGAGTCAGTGCTACACAAATGTTGTAGTCACATATGAATGAAAATTATAGCACAAAGTGATTGATGTACCACATTGAAGGTTAAAATAGGTCTTCGTCAAGTTTCTTCCACCTTAATTTGCACGTGTTTCAAGAAAAATCAAGTGCACTACACAAATTTGCTATGCAAGTTCTAGAAATGATTCTTCTTACAATCAACTTCAAGATCATTTCCTGAGAAACTAGAGAGGCATTTGGAAAAACCCAGATAAGTTTTTATCAAGAATGGGATCAAGAACAAAAAACTCTGTCATTTTTTACACATGCTTCATAGTTTGATATATTCAAATGAATCTTTACGGTCCTTTTTTCCATATTTGAACATTTAATATTTTCCTATTTTAATCATGATTTTGGCTGCAGATCTAAAGAATATCGAGAAGAATTTTTAGAATGGAAGATATTTTATCAATATAGATTTTATATCTAAAAACATCTCCCAATTTTGTAACAACTATTGTGATTCGAGATATATGATGTTATATTTGACCTATATTTTCCAGTAGAACAAATTTGCTATTTTTAGCAAGCAGTTTACAAATTGTCTTCTTTTTCATGTAATCAGATCCAAAATCATAGGATAGAAGGGGAGTTCGACTTATTTATCTTATTGAGGATGTTTATCTATATATTGGATCATTTTGAAGGTGTTCAATGGGGGGAGTTGGTATAACTATAGTACTTTTTGACCTTCATTGTAAATCTTTGAATGTGAATGAAATGAAGAAGTCTTGAACCTTCATGAAATATATTATAATGGTGATGAGATGACATTTTGTTCCTTGTATTTTTTATGTATCTCTTGTGTCTCTATGTGCATCTCATTTTTTCCTTTGTTTAAATTGATTTTTAAGAGTTAGACTTCATCTAAAAGGTGATCTAAACTAAAAGAATTTAAACTCTATCATTTCTTCCTAACTAGGTCAGAATTCATATATATGGTGCTCTAATTCCATTATGTGTTGTCTTTTTCCTATTTCACCCCCTACACCAAATTCAAAACTGAAGGTTTCATCCACCTAATTTATCCTTTGTTCCTCTAAAAGGTTCTACCTACCAATCATTGTTTTCATTTGTTTTCAAGGTTTGACTCCATAACCTAATTGTGTTTTTTCTTTTCCCCAACCAAACCCCATTTTATACCCTATCCTCATCAATGATATATCCATTGTACTGATTAGATATCCTTTCATTCTTGACTAGGATATAAAGAGAGAGCCTTCTATGGGTCGGAAGGGTTAGGTTTAATCCCATAATTTGGTTTGTGTTTACCTATGTGACTTGCCTCCATAGCTTGGGCAATTTACATATTGATAAAATGAGAGAAATCCAATTTCTAGCGAAATATATTTTTCTAATGTTTCTCCTTCATCAATAGAAGCAAAATGCAAGAGTTCATTAGAGAGAGATCCAAATAATATCTCATCAAGACAATATTTTTTGGATGATTATATGATGGAGGATTTTGTTGTAGTTGATTATACAATGGATAAAATTAGAGAATAAATTGGTGTACAACATTGCAATGAAGAAGGTCATGTGGTGAAATCTGTTGTTGGACAGTCAAATCTTCACTCTGCTCCCACAATTGATCCGTTAGTGATTGAAAGGGAAAGAATTGAAACATTATTAAATCCACAACATGGAGGTCAAGAGTCCCAGAATAGGAATTCATCGTCCCTACCTGGATTAAGCACTGCGTGATGAAGAAATCCTAAATGCATTCAGGTCGATGAAATTGGTCTAGCATCTCTTGAACATAAGTTACCTAACCGTACTATTTTTATCACTATTATAAAATCATTCAAGAATATTTTAAACAAAAATCCGATGCTGCTAAATGTCAATTATTTTTATCTTTGTTAAAATCTAGAAGTTTGATTGTTGTTAGAAGAAGTTTAGCTATTAAAATAGTCAAAAGTTTAGAAACAAGTCATAGTATAGTACAAAAACTTGTAGACACTTTTAAGAGAATTGGTAAGAATTCTCGTTCTAAAGCTTGCAATGTAGCCCGGCGTGTCTTGTCGAAGTCAATTATTAGCAAGATTACAAGAAAACATTGTTTTCTACAACAAACCTCTCACCTCTTGAAATGCAATGTCAAAACCCTTAGAAAGTATTCTCACAAATGAGATATCCTAGAAATAAGTGCCCCAACAGATTTGTGGGCCTTCACTAGAAGGCTACCTCATTCTGACATGAAGTTAATTGGAGTGGTTAAGGGACTAGTTCGGGATTTATGGAATGATAACACAAGTCCCTCTTCCAACCAAAAAAATGTACTAAAATTGAGAAGGGTATCTAGAGACCATGAAGACCATATTAAACAATATCTTGTCATTACACAGACACAATTGTATGAGATATTCAGAACAATACATAGTGCACTTAAATTAGGCCAAATATATATCCATAAATGCAATCCTTGGTATGTTCGAATAAACACAATTCATAACATGTTTTGCTGTAGATATCACATTGAGTATGGTTATTATTATCAGACACACACACACACACACACATATATATTTTGTTTTGCACAACACCGTTTTTTAGGAATGCCCATTTATATTGCCACTGTCATCATATAGAGACTTTATTCACAGTATCTTATGTACAAGGCTAGAAGGTTTTACATTTTATCAAAATGCATTCTTAGATGGGACATGCCCCAGGTGTGATGGAATGAAATTACTAAGAAAGTGCATCCATGTAAGCGATGAGTATAAATTGAGGAGGAAGGAGGTTTCCTTGCAAAGATTTAAATATGTGATACATGATATTGATGGAGGACATGGAAGAAAAGATATGTATTTGGTTACTTCCCAAGTACGATTTTGTGACTTCACGAAGGACTTCGTCAAAAAGACATGACATTATCTTCAGCATGTCCATGTGGCTCGATGGTAGGATGAGCATTTTACAATATGTAGAGATACATTTCCTATTGGTATTGTGTTATGAGTGGTTGATTTTGATAAGAAATACACCCTTCAACCACAAAATGAGATTCAAATCCAATATTACCACTCATAGCAGGCCAGGATATGGGTACATATCACATACAAGCATGGACCATATAGTAATGACCAAAACATAACTATATTGAAAGAGTATCACTTCTACATAAGTGATGATCAATGCCATGACTTATCCTATGTACAACATTGTTTTCAGTTGTTCTACAATCACCTTAAGGAGAAGAACATACAGATGGATCAACATTGGATTTGGTCAAATGGTTGCACAGTTCAGTTCAAAAATGCTCATGTATTTCAATGGTTGTGTATGTTGCACAAAAAACTAAAGGGACCGCATATTTGGAGTTATTTTGAGCCTCGGAATGGGAAAGGGGAGAATTATGGAGTAGGTGAATGCATAAAAGGAGCATTATGCAGGAAATAAATGAAGTTCACTACTACTTCCCTCATTTGAGATGCAAAATCCATTGTTGAATGGTGTTCTTCAGTAATGGGAGAGGGACTAGGAACCCTTGAAGACCAATCACACAAGAAAAGACATGTACATAGATATTTTTTGGAGGTGATTGATGTATATCGATCATAGTGGTATGAATGAAAGATAATCTCGGGATATCGTGGATTCCATTCAGTTAGAACATTAGACAATGCAATAGTTGATCTATGGATGATAAAACTATATTGCTTCTATGGTCCATGTAGTGTTAATGAATGGGACAATTGTGAATCGATAGACTGGGTCGATATATGGGATCATGTATCACTCCCCATTGGTGAAAATATAACTATGGAATTATCCCAATTTGAGGTGGACCAGTCAAGTATTTCACCAGACTATGATCATGTTTCAGGTCTCATACTACAAGGTTCATTAAATCCTTCTATTAAATTTTGAACAAGTAGAATGAATGTGTTATTCTTTGGTCAATTAGTGGAATCACATTTTGGCACTTCATTTTTTGAAGGGAACATATACACAGTGGTTTCCCCAAGAGATAATGAATGGGGCATTGATTATTGGTTGGAATGATTCTTAGAGGGAAAGAAAACCCTCATGCAATCAGTAACAAAATCTAAATGCATTGAATTTTTTATAGGGATGATGGTTATTAAAGGAGAACATCTGACACATGATGAAAGAAAATGAAATAAGGGTGGTTGTGTATTTCAAGATTATAAACTAGGTCAAGTTGTATACCACTTTACAAACTTGGTTATTGGTAAAAACCTCCAACTACAAACAATTCCAAGTAATAAATCATCAAAGGTACAATACTTATTGCCTTACTCTAAGCACGATAATTTAATGGAAACCATCAGTATTAGAAGTGATCACAATGGTATTCTTATATGACCATATAGGTATCTAAAACGAATAATTTTGGATTCATTTTGACTGCTATTAAAATATTTTTAATGTTGTTAAAATTTACCCTACCTTAAAACACACCCATGGCATGCCTTTCTTTTACTTGCCTTGCATTGTCTTTCCTTCACTTGACATGCCATGTCTTTCCTTCACTTTCTATGATATGTCATGCTTTTCCTTCACTTTTCTTCCCTTTCCCATCCCATTCCATTCCATAGCATGACATGCCTTTCTTTCACTTGCCTTTCCATTCATGCCTTTCCTTCACTTGTCTTGCCTTTCCTTCACTTTCCATGTGTTGCCTTCACTAGCCTTTCCTTCACTTGTCTTTCCTTTTCTATTCCTTTCCTTCACTTACCTTTCCTTACCTTACCTTGCCTTTCCTTCACTTGTATTTCCTTTTCCATTCCTTCACTTTCCATGCCATGCCTTTCCTTCACTTTCCTTTCCTTTACTTCACTTGACTTTCCTTTCCTTTCCTTCACTTTTCATGCTATGCCTTTCCTTCACTTTCCTTTTCTTATCACTTGTCATGCACTTTCCTTGCCTTGACTTCACTTTCCTTTCCTTATCACTTTCCATGACATGTCTTTCCTTCACTTTCCTTATCACTTGGATTCATTTCCTTCACTTGCCTTGCCTTGCCTTCTCTTGCCTTTCCATACCTTCACTTGTCTTTCCATGCCTTTCCTTCACTTTCATTGTCGTGGCTTGCCTTCACTTTCCTTTCCTTGCCTTGCCTTTCCTTCACTTTCCTTCCCTTGCCTTTCCTTCACTTTCCTTTCCTTGCCTTCACTTTCCATGCCTTTCCTTTCCTTCACTTTCCTTTCCATTATTTTCCTTCACTTTCCATGCTCTTCACTTTCCATGCCTTGCATTCACTTTCCTTTCCTTTCCTTACCTTCACTTTCCTTACCTTACCTTGCCTTGCATTTCCTTTCCTTCACTTTCCATTCCTTTCCTTGCCTTCACGTTCCTTTCCATGCCTTTCCTTCACTTGCCTTAACTTGTCATTCATTTCCTTCACTTTCCTTTCCTTGCCTTTCCTTTCTTTTACTTTCCTCTACTTTTCTTGGCATGCCTTTCCTTCACTTTCCATGCCTTTCCTTCACTTTCCTTTCCTTTCCTTTCCTTCACATTCATTTCCTTGTCTTTCCTTCACTTTCCATTCATTTCCTTCACTTTGCTTTCCTTGCCTTGACTTGCATTTCCTTTCCTTCACTTTTCTTACTTTGTCTTGCCTTGTCTTTCCTTCACTTTCCATGCCTTACCTTTTCTTCACTTTCCTTTCTATGCCTTAGCTTCACTTTCCATGCCTTTACTTCACTTTCCTTGACTTATCACTTTCCATTCCATGCATTTCATTCACTTTACTTATCGCTTTCCATGCCTTTCCTTCACTTTCCTTGCCTTCACATTCCTTGCCTAAACATATGTAATAAGAACTGATATACTCCAAGATACAATTTTTCGATGGAACAAATGATAGTGGAGGACCCCCCTAGTTGAAACCTGGTGCTTTGGATCCAATGCAACTGATGGTTCACCCATCCCAATCCCATTTTGAGGTTTATTGCGAGTTGCAACTCACCTCTTCAAGCCATTCAGGGAGATGTGGCCAATTTGTTATGGGGGCATAAAATCCAAACCGAGTGGCATAAAAGCATTTTGTAAGATCCCACAAGTCTATATGTCCAAGGACCACATGAATACACTATTCACAAATTCCCAAAACAATGATCTTGAAAATCAACCTCCTCTTCAAAAATTGCATTATGCCTCATTGACCAAAACCCTAGTGCTGAAGATACTCCAAGATATGGTTTTTTGGAGGAAACAATGACAATGGAGGGGGTCCCCTAGTTGAAACCCGGTGCACCGGGTCCAATGCAACTGATGGGTCTCCCATCTGAGTCACGGTTTGAGTTTTATCATGATTTTAAAATATCCTCTTCAAGCCATTGAGGGACATGTGGCCAATTTCGTCTGGGGGCATAAAATTCAAAATAAGCGGCATAACGAAGTTTTGTAGGCTCCCAAAAGTCTATTTGGCAAAGGACCACGCGAATACACTACACAAAAATTCTGGACACATTGTTCTTCAAAATCAACCTCCTCTTCAAAATTTTCACTATGCCTTATTGACCAAAACCCTGGTGTCGGAAATACTCTAAGATATAATTTTCCAGTGGACAAAATTATAGCGGAGGGGCCCTCCTATTTGAAACTCGGTTCTTTGGATCCAATTTAACTAACGATTTTCCCATCGAAGTATCGATTTGAGGTTTATTGTGAGTTGGAACTCACATGTTCAACTCATTCAGGGACATGTGGCCAATTTGGTCCCGAGGAATAAAATCCAAATTGAGTGGCATAACAAATTTTTGTAAGCTCCCACAAGTCTTTTTCACCAAGGACTATGTGAATGCACTACCCAAAAATTCCCGACACAATGTTCTTTAAAATCGACCTCCTCTTCAAAAATTTCACTATGCCTCATTGACCAAAACCCTAGTGCCCCAGATACTCCAACATCTGGCTTTCCAGTGACCACCCTAATAGTGTAGGCGTCCCCTAGCGGAATCCCATTGCTTCGGATCCAATGCAACTGAAGGTTTTCCCATCTAAGTCTCGATTTATTTTTTATCATGAGTTTCAAATCACCTCTTCAAGTCATTGAGGGAGATGTGGCCAATTTGGTCCAGGGGCATAAAATTCAAACCGAGCGGCATAACAGATTTTTGTAAGGTCCCACAAGTTTATTTATCCAAGGACCACATGACTACACTACCCACAAATACTCAACATAATCTTCTTGAAAATCGACCTACTCTTCAAAAATTACACTATGCCTCATTGACCAAAACCCTAGTGCTCCAGATACTCCAAGATATAGTTTTTCGGTTGAAAAAATGATAGCGGAGGGGACATCCTAGTTGAATCCCAATGTTATGAATCAAATGAAACTGGTGGTTCTCCCATCCGATTCATGGTTTGATTTTTATTGTGAGTTGCAACTCACCTCTTCAATTCATTAAGGGGCATGTGGCCAATTTGGTCTGAGAGCATAAAATCCAAACTGAGCATCATAACAAAGTTCTGTAAGCTCCCAAAAGTCTATTTGGCCAAGGACCAAGCAACTACACTACCCAAAAAATTTTGACAGATTTTTCTTGAAAATCGACCTCCTCTTCAAAAATGGCACTATAGCTCATTGACCAAAACATTGGAATTCTCATGCAATTATTTTTATACAAGAAATACGAGATAACAAGTTGTAGAATTACATGCTTAATGAATCCTTTGATTGTAATTTTTACGTATGAATCCTTTGATGGAATGTCAATTGAATGCAATGAAATGCATGACAAGTGAAAGAAAGGCATGTCAAGTGAATGGATGGCATGGAAAGACAAGACATGGCAAGTGAAGGTAAGGCACGGCATGGCCAGGAATGGCATGGTATGGAAAGACATGGCATGGAAAAGGAAAGTCATGGAATGTGAATGAAAGGAAAGGCATGGAATGGAATGGAATGGAATGTCATGGAAAGGAATCATATGACAAGGCATGGGATGGAAAGACAAGACATGGTAAGTGAAGGAAAGACAATGAATTTCAAGGCATGGCGTGGAAATGAATGGCATGACATGGCAATGCATGGGATGGAAAGGCATGATATGGAAAGACATGACATGACAAGTGAATTAAATGCAAGGCATGGAAAGGTATGACATGTCAAGGCATACCATACCATACCATACCAATGCCAATGCATCCCATACCAATGCAAGGCATACCATACCAAGGAAAGGCATAAAATACCATACCATTCCAATGCCATACCATACCACACCATACCATACCATACCATTGCCAATGCATACCATACAATACCATACAATTTTCAATGCATGTCATACAATGGCAAGGCAATGCATATCATTGGCATTGCCAATTCATACCATACAAGGAAATGGAAATGCATATCATACCAAAAAAAGGCAATGGAATTTCATACCATACCATACAAGACAATGGAAATGAACTGCATACCATACCAATGCATACCATTGTCAATGCATACCAATGGTAATGCCAATGCGAATGCGAATGCATGACAATGCCAATGCCAATACCAATGCATACCAATGGTATGCATACCATTGTGACACCATGGTATGTAATGATATTCAAGGGAAATACCATTCCCTATGCATACCAATTGTATGCATAGGCATTGGTATTTCCTTTTCATATCATTGTATACCATTGCATGGTAATGAAATGGTATGCAAAGGCAATACCATTGCCTATACATACCATTGGCATGCATAGAAAATGGTATTTTTGTTGCATACCATTGGATACCAATGGTATGAAATGGTATGCATACCAGTGAAATACCATGGTATGCAATGGTATGAATACCAATGCAATACCATGTTATGCAATGGTATGCATACCAATGCAATACCAAGGTATGCATACAAATCTAAGAAAACTACCACTAAAATCCCAAGACAACCAAAACCCTTGCATGTATACCATGGTATGCATACCATGGTATGGATACAAATTGTATGAAATGGTATGCATACCATGGTATGGATACAAATGGTATGAAATGGTATGCATACCAATGGTATCAATACCATGGTATGCATACCAATGGTATGACATGTAATGGTATGCATAGGAAATGATATTTGTGTTGCATACCATGTAAATGGTATTGCAATGGTATGAAAAGGAAATACCATTAGTTATGCATACCATTTCATACCATTGCAATGGTATGCCATGGTGTTCACAGGCAATACCATTTCCTATGCATAGCATTGCATACCATTGCATAGTATTGCAATGGTATGTAATTCTATGCAAAGGAAATACCATTTCCTATGCTTACCAATGGTATGCATAGGCATTGGTATTTCCTTTGCATATCATTACATTACCATGCAATGGTATGCAATGGTATGAAAAGGAAATACTAATGCCTATCCATACCACTGGTATGCATAGGAAATGGTATTTTTGTTGTAGCATCCCCAACATCCAATTGGAATATGCCACATAAAATTTTCCACCTGTATCCAAAATTAAAACATATAGAAACTCTGCAAATTCCTAGATTCATACATAATAATAATATAAATACACATGCAACACACATAGGAAAACCCATAAAAATAAATGCATACATAATAATGCAGCATGTAATTTAACACACAATTGACACTTATCTTGGCAAAAATATCACCAACTATGTTCAGACTTTCCACGTTCCTCCCACCCTTAGACCACACTATTCAAATCTCTCAGCACCGGGTCACCCCCAAGATGGGATTAAAATCTACCTAGGTAAAGGAATTCCTAACCAAGCTCATGTATCTGAGAAAAAAGGAAAAACTCCATCATAGGTGCCAACTCAAAATAATATCCTACATTCCCTCATTCCCCTTATGCCTGTCTCATCGCAAGAAGTTTCCCCCTTCTCTGCTCAAAAGTCCCTCGGCTGCCCCACTTCCTTTTAGGGCTTCAACAAAAGGATGAACGAGAAGTCTCAGAGCCTTGTAGTTGTAGTTTGGAACCTTTGATAAGTGAATTCCCAATAATTATCTCACCTAGAGATAATTTCTCATGGGCCTGACAACACGCCTCTTCAATATCCCATGGGCCTGAAAAATTGCTTCTATGGTCTAACTCCTAAGATAACCAAGTATAGGTACAGGGACATGTACAAGTACACATATGGGTACAGGTATAGGTACAATGATAGGAAGGTATGAAGGATAGTTGAATGAGTGATTCTGTGATGATGGAATGATGGAAAATGAACTAAATCCAAACGATATGTATGCATGTTCCCAACTTTGTCATGTTCAAAACTACTTTGTCCCACTTGTCTCCATCCTTAGAATTTAGGATAAAATAGTTATCCATACTTTATACTTTAAGTAATATTAATATAGTATTCCTTTTTAGCTTAAGCTCCCTAGCTTAGCCCCTTATCCTTAATTTTTACCCCCCTTTCCCTAACTAGTGGAGTTTAGTCCCCCATACTTTTTTACATGGTTGGTTTGTTGCAGTTATGTGTTTTTCATTAATATTTGTGTGTGATTACATTTACATTTAAATTTACATTACAAATATATTTTCCTTTTTGCATCTTGACTCACCAACGTCAAAACACAACATATACACAAAGGCTCTCTGGCCTGAAAATCACATGCACTTAGGTTTATTGCATGTTGTATCCTGGAATGTGCACACTTCATAATTTTAGTGCGCAATACATGTTCTCACTATACCATGGAAGGTTCATGCAAAATGATATCAAACAACTGACCAACTTAAGTACATTTGTATTTACATTTATAGTTGAGGTTCATCCTAGGGGTATTACATTTCCCTCCCCATTATTTATGCATTGTCCTCAGTGCAATATATACACATATACAACTAAAATTTCAAAAATCCTCAAAAAAGATATAGTATTCTTCCTGCATAGCATCCTCATCCTCCCAAAATGCATCTTCAAGACTATACCAGGTCCATTGGAACTTTACTATCTCTATGGCCCGATTTTGGAGTTTCTTGATCTTCAAATCCAATATGCACACCAGATGCACTTGAAAGGCACCTTCTTGTTTCACCTGAATCACATTCCAATCAATGACATGATTAGCACCAGGTATATACTTTTTAATCAATGATACATGGAATACATTATGAATAGACATTGATCCAGGAAAGGAAATCATGTATTCTATAAGCCCAATCCTTTCTAGGATTTTAGACAACCCACAATAACGAGCTGGCAAATTTGAACAATTTCCCAACTTCAAGGAACTTTAGTTGGCTTTTACTTTCAAGAATACATGGTCACCCACTTTAAATTCCATGTGAGTTCTTCCCTTATCAATAAAACTTTTATTCATGTATTGAGCAACCTTTAATTTTTGTTTTATTTTCAACATTTTTTCATCCATTTCCCTGAGTAATTGTGGCCCAACTATTTCTCTATATGTTGGGTTGTCCCAACTTACCGATGTGTTGCACCTTCTACCATAAAGTGACTCAAATGGGCTCATCTTTAGATATGCTTGGTACCCATTGTTATAAGTAAACTCTACTAAGTGTAGGTAGTCTTCCCATTTTGATGGTTTATCCATCACATACAACCTCAACATATCCTCAATCACTTGATTCACCCTCTCCATTTCTCCATCTAATTATGGATGATAAGTTGTTCTAAAATTCAAATTTGTTCCAAATCCCTTAAATAATCCTTTCCAAAAATTTGATGTAAATTTTGGATCTTTGTTAGACACAATTGTCTTGGATATACCATGTAGTCGAGCAATTTATCTCATATAAATATCAACAATGTTGATTTTCTTGTGAGTGATCTTTATTGGAATAAAATGGGCAACTTTAGTAAGATTATCCACCACTACCATGATAGAATCATGATTCTTGTTTGTTCTAGGAAGTTTGGTGATGAAATCAATTGTTACAAATTCTCATTTCCATCAGGAGTGGGAAATGGTTGTACAAAACTAAATGGGTTTCTATGCTCAGACTTGACCTTTTGACACTCTAAACATTTGGCAATAAAATCAACAATTTTTTTTTTCATGTCTGACCAATAATATTGGCTCTTGACTGCTGCAATAGTTTTTTGATAACCTATGTGCCCAACATAGCTTACATTATGCATTTCTCTCAATATCATATTTTTCAATTCCTAGGAAATTGGTACATAAATTATTCCCCTCTACATGATAATATCATCATTTTCTAGCTTATAGTCTTCAATGTTCTGCTGCAAAATATCTTGTTGTAATTTGGTTATTATTTCCATGTATTGCAAATATGATTTTGAAGCCTCTAAGATTCTATCTTTCAAATATGATTGGTACATACTAATGGATATAACATGCAACTCATGCACCCTTATTCTAAGTTCATCATCCACCTTGTTCTCTTTCCCTTTGATATGGTTTATATCAAAGTCATATTCACCGAGAAATTCTAACCATTTGCTTTTCCTGACATTTAGAGTTGGTTTACCAAATAAATATATCAGACCACTATGGTATGTCCCCAACTCAAACCTTTTTCCCATGAGGTAGTGCCTCCACATATTCAAGGCATGCACTATGGCTTCCAACTCCAAATCATGACTAGCATAGTTCCTTTCATGCTCCTTCAACTTCCTTGATTCATAGCATACAACATACTCATTTTGACTGAGGACACCACCAAGCCCTTGTTTACATGCATCAATGTATACAATGAAGTCTTCATTTGGATCAACAATCCTTAGTATTGGAGCACTTATTGATAAATTCTTCAAGTGTTGGAAACTCTTTTCACAATCCAATGTTAATTGAAACTTCACACCCTTCTTTTGCAAGGGAGTGATTGGGTGTGCAATATTTGATAATCCTTCAATAAATCTCCTATATTATCTCACAAGGCCCATTAATTATATGACCTCTGTCACATTATTTGGGCCAACCATCCTCAAATGGCCTCTATCTTCTCAGGATCCACTGTTATCCCTTCCTATGACATGATATGTCCCAAATAATGAATTTGCTTCTCATAAAATGAGCACTTGTTCAATTTGACATACAATTTATGCTCCCTTAATACATGTAATACCATCCTCAAGTGTTTCTCATTCTCTTCCTCCAATTTAGAATATATAATAATGTCATCTAAAAATACAATGACAAACGTATCTATGTATTCTTTGAAAATACCATTGATTAAACACATGAATATAGTTGGTGCATTTGATAACTCAAAGGGCACCACTATGAACTCATAATGACTATACCCTATCCTAAAAGAATTCTTGTTGATATATTCTTATTTAATTCTTACCTGATGATAACTTGACTTGAGATCAATCTTGGAGAATGTTTTTGCATCTTTCAACTGATCAAATAGGTCATCGATCCTTGTAAAAGGATAAGTATTATTCATAGTTTCCTTGTTCAACTACCTAAAGTCAATGAAAAGCGTCAATGTTCCATCCTTTTTCTTCACAAATAATATTGGGGCAACCCAAGGTGACACACTTGGGCATATCTACCCCTTCTTCAGAAGCTCTTCAAGTTTCATTTGAAATTCCTTCAATTCTAGAGTACTCATATTGTAAGGGGTATTCGATATTAGGGCTGCTCTAGGAATTAGATTGATGGATAAATCAATATCTCTTTTAAGTTGTAATCTTTGTATTTCTTTAAATACATCTTCAAGATCTTTTAGTACTACATAATATTCAATATTTGACACCTTATCTTTAGATGTCTCTTCCATATGTGCTACAAATATTTGACACCCTTTTTTATAGCTTTTCTTCAGCTACAATGTTGAAATTTATCTAACGATTATTTCCTTGAGAATTCCTTGTATTGTCCTTAGGTTCCCTTCCTCATCCAACCAAGTAAATTCCTTATTATGACATTCTAGGATAGCATGGTGTTGGTCAAACCAACCCATACCAATTAGGTTGTCATAGGAACCTAAAGGTATGATCAAATATTCTCTGGTTCTCAGTCCATTCATGTCCATTGGACACTCCTTAACCATCTCATTAATTTATGTTTTAGCTTTGGTAGTTAGCTACACCAACCAAGATTTTCCAAGGTTGATTCTTGGAAAATCAAAATCTTTCCACCATATTAGGTTCTAGATAACTATGACTAGCTCCTGAATCAATTAAAATAGAAATGGTTTGGTTTTTGATATTACCTTCCACTTCAATCATATGTGATTGAAAACCATATTGCTTATTGTACAAGGTTGCTTATATCCTAGGTACATTTATACCTATGTCCTCCACTGTATCATCTTGATGTACATTATGAACAATCCTCACTTTTAAACCTCTTTGAGGACAATCTCTATACGTATGATCTCCCCCACAACCCCAACATTCAATAGGTGGTTGGATTGGTATTTGACCCACTGTCTCAATTATTATGGGTTCTCTAGAAGTTGGTTGTCCCTGAGGATTATTTCTGAAGAATGGTGGGTTAGTCCACTTATTCCTTAGTTCCATATTGTTCTTCTTCTTTTCTTCCCAATCTTTTTGGAAAGTTGGTCTTCCTTTATTTTGATCATAAAGGAATTTAGCTCACCTTATGGCCTCCTGCAATGCTTTACAATCACCATATTGTATCTTGTCACTGATAAATGATGGAATCCCACTCAAATACCTTTGAATCTTAACTGGGTCATCCTTTATGAAAGAAACATACTTTATCAAATCTAAAAACCTTCTTTCATATTCATTTATGGTCGTAATCCCAAGCTTCAATTCAAATAACTCCTTCATTTTCTTGTCATAGTATCTCTTAGTCAAGTATTTCTTTTGAAAATACCTCTTGAATTCCCTCCAAGTAACATTTTTCTCATTGAGGGGATTCTGGAGTGAAACATATTAGATATTATTTCAAGATTAACTGCATAGTGTAATTCATTAATCTATGACCCATATCCATGAGTATTAGTTGCAAGGTGAAGAAATGGGATTAAAACCAACAAAATGAATCAGATAGTTTCAATCATCACTTTCGGGTCTCCCACCCAATTACTAGGACATCCCAGGTGGTCACCCATCCCAAGATGCCTCTAGCTCAAGCACGCTTAACTGTGGAGTTTTCCCCACAATCAAACCCACTTATCTTGCTACCCCATTTGCAAAACCTTAGCAAGTATTGTGCCTTATGAGCTTTCCAATAAGAGCTCCCTCCACTATTATTATTTAAGCATAGAGGGGCTTCCGCAGTGAAACATATTAGATATCATTTTCAGGATTAAGTGTCTAGTGTAAGTCATTAATCTATGATCTATATCCATGAGTATTAGTTTCAACTAACAAATAATTCTCATAATTTGAATAGTCCACTTAGAACTCATTGCATTGGGCGATGCTCACAGGGGTGAAGAAATGGGATTGAAACCAACAAAATGAATCTCATAGAATCAGTCATCACTTTCATGGCTTGCACCCGGTAACCAGGACTTGCTAGGTGGTCACCCATCCCAAGACGCCTCTGGCTCAAGTGCACTTCACTGTGGAGTTTTCCCCACAATCAATCCCACTTAGCTTGCTACCCCATTTGCAAAACCTTGGCAAGTATTGTGCCTTATGAACTAACTAGATAGAGCTCCCTTCACTCTTATTATTTAAGCATAGATGGGCTTTCACACTGCAATGTATTAGATATCATTTTTAGGATTAGCTGCATAGTGTAATTCAATAATCTATGACCCATATCCATGAGTGTTAGTCACGACTAACCAATATTTCTCATGATTTGAATAGTCCAATTAGCACTTATTGCATCTGGTGATGCTCACAGGGGTGATGAAATGGGATTGAAAACAATGAAATGAATCACATAGCATCAATCATCACTTTTGGGGCTTGCACCAGGTAACCAGGACTTCCTCGGTGGTCACCCATCCCAATACTTACCATTTCTTCACCCTTATGAGCATCACTTGATGCAATGAGTGTTAAGTGGAATATTCAAATCATGAGAATTATTTGTCAGTTGTGACTAATATTCATGGATATGGGTAATATATTAATGACTTACACTATGCAGTTAATCCCAAAAATGATATCTAATTTGTTGCACTGTAGAAGGCCCTCTATGCTTAAATAATAAGAGTGAAGGGAGCTCTAACTGAATAGTTCATAAGGCACAATACTTTCTAAGGTTTTTCAAATGGGGTAGAAAGATAAGTGGTATTGATTATGGTGAAAACTCCACAGTTTAGCGTGCTTGATCCAGAGGTGTCTTGGGATGGGTGACCACCTGGGAAGTCCTGGTTACTGAGTGCAAGCCACGAAAGTGATGATTGATTCTATGTGATTCATTTCATTGGTTTCAATCCCATTTCTTCACCCCTGTGATAATCACTCGATGCAATGGGTTCTAAGTGGACTATTCAAATCATGAGAATTATTGGTCAGTTGTGACTAATACTCATGGATATGAGTCATAGATTAATGACTTACACTACACAGTTAATCCTGAAGATGATATCTAACATTTTTCTCATCAATGTGTTGCACCTACACAAACTGGTCCCACCGCATGGATGCCTTTCCCTTGAGATGATATATGGAAATTCTTCCTTCTACATGTGAAGAGTAATTATGAAATTGAAAATACTTCATCATGCCTAGAAACCATGTCTTTGCATCCTTATCCTTCTTGCGCTCGCGATCAAATATAGGAGGCTTGATTTTGTTCATTTATCCTTGTAGCGCATCCACCCCAGACCTCCTTTTAAGCTTCCTAAAAGGGGATGGACTTGAAGCACTGTGTGCTCTCCTAGTGAAATTCCTTGGGGAATGATGGTGATGTCTGTCAACACTTTTTGTTCTTCTCATCTCATCATGAGACCCATGACTTCCTGATTTTCTTGAGCCTTTCTTGCTATCCATCTTCTTTTATATTATGTCCAACCTCTACATTAACTTTATTTTGAATCCCTCCTGTTTGTCCTTGGCTTTCATAATCCTCTCATTATCATCTTTATAAATTTAGACATCCTTTTGAAAAAATTTAATGGTCTCTACCAAGTTCATGCTTTCATCCTTTCCTTCTCCATGTCCATTTGAATTAGTACCTTCATTACCCATATTGGCATACATCCCTCTGATATCATCTTCATGTATCTAATCCCCCTATGTATCTTCCATGATTTTGAAATATGTGTTGATCATGTTCTGATATAATTGTTGTTAACTCTGTAAAATGTGTAGCCAAAAAAACTTGTTAGGCTAAATAATTTAACAAATTCATGAAATTATGTACAATTCTAGTTCAATAATGCATGAGAATTATTTCTTATGATTTCCTAAAAAATTGACTTCCTAGATCAATTTTTTGAGTGTATATTTATATTCTAGTGTCCAGGACCTTTCCAACACCTTCTTCCATGCTCAATTCAGAGTCTTCAATAGAAAGTTATGGTTATTTGAAAATTTTCCATTAATTATTATGTTCACACTTCAACTTGGTGCAAATCTGCATTGTAATTATGCATTTTTGCACCTACTCCATTGGATTTTTGGTAGAACATCAGTTGGGTTTTTCATATAATATTTTGTACATTCTTTCAAAAGTTTCACGTCTTTCTAGGTTCTGGGATGCTAGTTACAACCTGCTGAAGTTTTAGGCCAATTAGTGTTTTTGGTATGGAATGCTACAGGTACCTTATGCGCCATCTTAAACATTTTTAACATACCCATAATTTTAATTCATCTCCAGAAATGTGTTCTATGGCTCAATAGATTTCCATCAAATTCTCCTGTGACTAAATATAATTATGGAGAAGAAAGTTAGGGCCCTTTGAAGTTAGCTTGGTCTTAAAATTTCCCCTCCACTCTTTATCTTGTAACTTGCTCATAAAATATTTGTTTGACGAACAATTTACACCATTAGAAATATCTAAAGGA
>JZKD02S1795071.1:314980-329643 GCA_000966675.3 Picea glauca | reverse complement strand
ACAATAATTTTACAAATTTTCTTTTATTTATGCAAATAGAATTTCGACACAATATTTTATCGTGGAACCCAATTAGGAAAAACCATAAACGCTTTTCTATTAACTACAAAATTTGTTTTACATGTTGCATAGAAGGAAGATATTCTTCCTTTTCGATTAGAACCAACTGAAAAGGATGCACCCATTCCCTTTTTCACTATCACCAACTGGTAGGAGGATATGACTACTTGTTTAGTCAGCTACAACTGACAAGGAAGCACCAACTCCCTCTGCAGGCACCAACCTACCCTTGCACCACCCAACCACCCTTATTTTCTGAATCTGGAAAAACAATTGTATCAAGTCTTTACCGCATCTTTCTTTTCTTTTTTGATTTAATATATCTTATGATTCTCACTTCAGAGACACTTTCTTCTCACCACTCTTTCTCGTTTATATATTCTTCAAAATGGAGTGAGTGTGAACCCTTGTATCCCTTTGCTTGGACCATCTCACCTCTTCAATTAACTTAATCATAATTTTTGTTCATTTATTTTACCGTGAAGGATTTTCATAAATTTATCATAGATATGGATCAATTTCATCGTATTAACTTGATCCCTAATCTTTGCAAATATTTTAGGAAACAAAATTCTATTGATGTGCCTCCTTCAAACCATTACATGTGACTGATAACGTAAAACCATGGGCTTATCAACTTAAGCGAATATTATGTTTTTGTTTTTAAATATCTTATACCATATGACCAATGGTGGTAACCAGATGTTAGGCCAAACAAGTGCTTGAGCGCTTTATTAGAATCAACGGTCACTATTTAATCTCACGATGATGGATGATTGTTGAGACTTTAGGACTTCGGTATTTGTAACATGTCAAATCTCCCGGAGGGGATTTCACCAAATAGATCAGACGGTTCACATTTACTTCACAGAACTAGATCAATGGTCGGATTCGATCCTTATATATATATCATTTTACTACTTTAATCTGATGGTTGGAACTTAAACAGGCATTGAAATGGATGGCTACCATTTACTTCAGGACTTCGGCTATTTCAACTTACGCTATCCTTCCACTGTATTATGATCAATGGTTGAGAATACACTCGAAGTGATATTTCATATCGAACGACTTGTGTCCACTTAAAGATTTTGACATTAGAGACTTTGGGACTTAGGGCATTTGTTGGTGGTGAAACTCCCAAACTAAAACTCTCGGAGTGACGTAACTTGCTTATGTCACTTGATGACATGGAACGATCCGAGTGTCTGCCACATGTCACTCTGACTCTTGATTTTCACGTACCTAAAATGTCAATTTCTACTTGACACTTGTCATTATATGAATATGCCATGTGTCCTCTTGAATCACATGGTTGAGGCTTACCTTGGATGATCTGACGGTCGAGAATTTATTTCGGCTCTTCGGTTCTTCGGGCTTTGGGAATTTCAAATCTCAAACTGAAAATTCTTGAAGTGATATTTTTCCGGAGCATAACCTCCTCACATATTTAGACCCAAATTCAACGATGTTCATTTGATCAAGATATTTGTCAATGACTCGATTTGTAGGCGATGTTTCTTTGTCTTGGTTTAAATCCAACAACCTTCCAACTTTTCTTATCCTATCCTTCCACTTTATTTGATCCGATGGTTGACAGAATTCAGGTATTCGAATTCTCAAACCTTTTCCCCTGTTTATCCTATCCTTCCACTTAAAGTGATCCAATGATCGTGAAGACACTCAAAGAATATCAACAATCTAGGATGATTGTGGAACCATAACTTGCAAGTCATTTAACTTGTCACCTGAGCTCCACAAATTGAAGTTGCGTGTTTGTTGGTGATTCAACCACAGTCATTGATCATTGAATCTATAAGATATGATGATCCTAACTAATTGCGGGATTGGAAATAACACAATGTTTAATTCTCCTTTCACTCTCCGTAATCTATCCCTGTCATAGATTTGGCAATTGTGCATCTGACGGTCACGAATTAATCCAACTTAATTTGATTGTTTGCTGGATCAACCAAGGTCTTTGATATTTGATTTTATGAGATCTAACGATCTAGACCGATTGCGGGATTGTAACCAACAAGTCATTTAATTTTTCTTTCACTCTCCGCAATTCATCCCTTTCGTTGATCTGGCGATTGCACATCAATGGTCTTGAATTGATATGATCAGTGACTAATCCCCCAACAATTCTTCTAAGATTCACCGTTCCATCTCTTATGATCTTTGATATTCATTTTCTAACCCTCTTGGGATTTTATCTCTGCATATCATCCAACTGTTTGACATCATTCATTATATGCTAACTGTTATACTGTTGATATTAGTAACAATTTGTCATACCAACTTATCATCACATCAAAGACATCGATTGTTGACATCAATGATCCAGATTTTATGAGTAGAACAAAATGAATACATATTATTAATGGGTTCTTAACACAAAATAACAGAGATACAGTAAAACTGATTTTCTATTCAACAAGGAAATAAGTTGAAACTGTAAAATGTAGTGGAAACAAGCTTGTTGGAATGGTGGTAGCTTATCTCTGAGAAGAGATGTGACGGCTGCACTCATTCGAAAGAAGATGATTACAATCAGGCTCTAAAGACCTTTTAATAATAAATAGGAATGAAAAAAACCATATACATCCAAAAACCTAACCCTAGGATATGAAGCACCAAAAGTCATGTGGGCCCCGTTTGGGTAAGTTAGTACATCGACTTCCCGGGGTCGTAACTTTCGCATACGATCTATGTTTTAGGAGTATGATAGCACATTGGAAAGGTATCATAGAGGAGATTAATTTTTGAGGATTGATGATTCATTTAGCTATCATCATTAATATTGGTCCCAAAAGACCTTCATTTAGACCCTCAAAATGGCCCTAGAAGTTAAAACTACTAAAAGTAGTAAATTGTCAGAAAAATATTTTGAGCCAGTTGGAAAAGGTGGGTGGCCATCAATATCCACCTGAATCAATCCTCCCTCCTTAGGAAGAAATGGTATCCATTTCATTGAGTTCCCCCATCATATGAGGAAATTTCTGTTGAGTTTTTCCCCAGGTGAGCCACTTGCCTTGGTGCAGGAGTTGCCCTACTTTGACCACTTGATAAAGTTGGATACTTTGTTGTTGAGTGACCATGATCTATGTGTCCACAATATGATCACTATATTATTTTTTTAATAAGTCAGGGTTGAGATTTTTTGGTGTTACGTTTGAGGTTTCCAATAATGGTGGGAAATAAGGGCGAAGGAGATCCACGTTGAACATTGGGTGTAGGACAAGGAAATGAGGAATGTTGAGCTCAAAAGCATTATCCCCCAAGGCCTTGGTGATGGTGTATGGCCCATAATGGAGTGGGTGAAGTTTCTGATGGGGTCATGTACGACATTCTTTCTGCAAGTGCGACCAAACTTTGTCACCCACCTCAAACTTATGTGGCACTTGATATTGATCATGGTGTTGCTTGTACTTTTCATTAGACTTTTGTAGGATATCTTGAACCTATTAGTGTATGTGTTGGATCCACTCAATGAATTGGGTGGCTTTGTTACCTTCAGTTGGAGCAAGAGATGAGTCAGCCAAGGTGACCACAAGGGGGAGTGCAACATCTATGGGACCCAATGGTTGGAATCCCAACCCCACCTGAAAGGGTTTGAGGCCAATTGAGCTATGAAGGGATCAGTTGTAGATATGTTGGACATAGGGAAGGCTCTCATCCCATGTGCAAGGGTGATTTGAATTATACATGCAAAGGATGTGCACAATCATTCGATTTATGACCTTGGTTTGGCCATCTGTCTAGGGGTGGAAAGTCATGGATTTGGTGAGCTTGGTGTCCAATAGTGACCAAAGGCTCAACCAAAATGTGCTGAGAAATAGACTGTCCCAATATACGACAATGGTTTGTGGGATTCGAAAATGTACCCAGACTCATTCAAAGAAGAGCTTGGTAGTGGCCTTTGCTGTGATGTTCTTCTTGCAGGAAACCAGAATCGCCATCTTAGAAAAGAGATCAACAACCACAAAAACACAGTCATTTCCCCGCTTGGTGGATGAGAGGCCCGACATGTATTCCATTGAGATGGATTCCCATGGCCTGTCAGGAGTAGGAAGACGGGTGTACAGGCCTTGTTTCTTAGTGTTCGGTTTGGCAATATCGCAGGCAAGGTAGGACCTAATATACTTGTTGACCTCCTGTCCAAGCTTCAACCAGTAGAAATGTTTATGTATCATCACCACAATATTTTCAACACCAAAGTGTCTTGCCAACCAACTGTAGTGGGATTCCCATATCATCTTTGCTCACTCGCTTGATGGAACACAGATATGGCCCATACGACACAACAACCCATCCTGAAGATGTAAATTATCGACAACTTCATTTTCACCCAACATTTGGTAGGTGGTGGTGAAGTCTAGGTTTGTCGCATAGAATTGGGGCCATCCAGAGATCTCATGGTTGTAGGAGTCTAGCACCATGGTGAGTGTCGCGACTGGCGGTCTACTGAGGAAATCACTGACGCAATTGGTTCTTCATGTTTTATACTTGATGTTGACGTGGAATTGCTGCAAGTATGTGGACCACTTTTGATGGAGATCATTCTACAATTTTCCTTCTGTCTCCATGAACTGAAGTGTCTTATGATCAGTGTGGATGATTGTCTCCTTCCCAAGAATGTAATGTCTCCCCTCGCGGTAGGCTTGAAAAATGGAGTACATTTCTTTGTCATAAGTAGGGTACTTACGAAAAACATCTGCTAGTGTCTCACTATGATAGGCCACAGGGTGGTCATGATGAGTGAGAATGATGCCCATCACATATTTTGAAGCATCTATTTAGATCTCAAAGGGTTGTTGCAGGTATGGTAGTGAAAGTACTGGGGTTGATCACAAGTTCTGCTTCAAATCGTCGAACGCTTGTTGTTGGGACCAACCCCACACAAATTTTTTCTTACCACTACCCCTGGTTATTTGGCTGAGGGCCCATGCAATATGGGAAAATCCCAACACAAACCTGCGATAGAAATTGGGAAGGCCCAAGAAGACCCAAAGCTCATTGAGTGTGTTTGGGGTTGTCCTGTCATGGATGACTTGGATATTGGTTGGATCCACATGTACGCCATGCTGATAAATTATGTAGCCTAGGTAATGGACCCTGTCCATGCCTAAGAAGAATTTTTCCAAGCTGGAATATATCTTGTGCTTCCGCAGGGTGTGCAGAACCCGTTGAATATTCTACAAGTGTTCATCCCAAGTCTTGTTGTAAATGTGAATGTCATCCAAATACACCACTACAAAAGTACTAGTGAATGGTCATAGGATGTCATCCATCATCCTCATGAAAGTTGCTAGATAATTTGTCAAACCCAAGGGCATGACGAACCATTCAAAAAGGCCTTTCTTTGACTTGAAGGTGGTTTTCCATACATCTATCTATTCTATCGGGACCTGTTTGTGGCCAAACTTCAGATCAATGTTACTGAATTATTTCCCCCCCATGAGTTGTTAAAGGAGGTTATCGATTCAGGGAATTAGGTATCAGTTTCTGACTGTGATTTTATTCAGATCCTGGTAATTAATGCAGAGTCACCAGGTTCCATCTTTCTTTTGTACCAACACGTTTGGGCTCCCACAAGGTGATGAGATAGGACGGATGTGCCCTTTGTGGAAAATTTCTTGGATTTGTCTTATGATCTCCTCATTATCTAATAGAGAGTGGCGATAGACTGACCCATTGGGCAGTGGTGTGTTGGGGGTCATATCGATGGGGTGCTTGACCTGGCAGTGCAGAGGTACCTCAATAGGTGAGGAGATGATATCTGAGTATTCTTCCATGACCTTTTCTACTTTCTTCTTATGTCTGGAGAGTTTGGTTGTAGATACCCTGGATGTGACTATGATCTTTTGCTTATTCTAAGAGTGAATCACAAATAAGACAAACTTACCCATATTAGGGATGACCTTCCTTCATTTCTGAGCAGAGATTAAGGAAATAACACTAGGAAGGACTGTCCTGGGTATCCTATACAATTTCCTGTTCAAAGTGATAATAAGACTACGAGGCCTAGACTCATATACAACACGACATTTCCATAAATAAGGTTGGCCCAAAAGAACATTACAAACTTCAAGAGGAGAAACATCATAAAATACCTCATCCTTGAAGAGATTGATGTCGTACGATAGTCAACACTTTTGGCTGATGTGGATATCGCTTCCTTGCTGGAGCCATCCAATGGTGTAGGTTTTTGGGTGCGGTGTTGTTGGCAGGGCTAGCCGCTTGACGACCTCTTCTAAGATGAGTCTCTTCTAGCTACTACTATCCATAATGAAGTGTAGTGGGGAGCCTTTTACCCACATTTGTGAATGGAAGAAGCGTTCTCCTTCTTCTAGCTCGTCTAGTTCACCAGGCTTGAGCTTGGTGGCAGCAATAATGGTATTGGGTTCCACGCCAATGACTTGTCTTCCCCTTTCTGGTTATGGATCATATTTTGAACCTGCATCTCATCCATAGGCTTTCACTTCGGCCACCAAAGAATTCTTTGAGCGACAGTCAGCAGTGTTATGTCAAGGGTTCTTATGGAAGTCACACCACTTCCTGGTATATTTCTTTGTCTTTCTAGTGTCCTTCTTTTCTTGTGGCTTGGACTAGTTGTCCTAATCCTATCCATATTTTCTATTTCCTTTTTTCTATGGGTTGAGGCCGCCCTTTCCTGAACTTTTTTGTGAGGGGTTCCCAAGCCCAAATTATCGCATCTTTTGTTTGAGCTTCTGCTCGATTTTTATGACATATGAGTAGGCCGCGGCCAAGGATGAGATGTCAAAAAATTCCATTTCATACTGGACATCTATGCAGAGCACCATGATACTTGAGCACTATATGTCACTCTGAATCTTTGATACCCATGTTGGTGCGCAAGGTATGAAAGATATTTGTGAAATCTGGCATTGCTTGATCTCTTTCTTGCCGCAGTGTGGTCCATTTGGTATACAAGTCATCATAAATTCCAATAGGGTAGTATTGTTCCTTAATAACATATTTGAAGGATTCTCAGGTGGCCATGACTATAAATAATGGGGGCTCCTCTATTTCCTTTTTCTCACAGAAATTTTCCCACCAATATTTGACATGGGGAATGACTTTGAGGAGCACAAAAGTAATATTTTCTCTATTCGAAAAGTTATGGATAGAAAAATAACCTTCTAGTAGATTCAACCACTTGTTTATAGCATCTGCATCTATCTAAACTTCAAATATAGGAATATCAAATTTTATTTGTACCTTGAAGGGGGTGGTGCCTCCACTTGAAGAAGATACGTCGCTTGTTGGTAGCCACTGAAGGATTTGCGCAGAACTATCCATCATCTCATTTATTTGTTGTGTGAGGAATTCCTCAATCAATAGTTTGAAAGGATCTCATGTCCCTTCATATTTATTTTCTCCTTCCATGAGAGGTTACTTGGGTGTGCAAGAGCTTTTTTCCTCAAGAGAAATAAGCTCGAGACCAAACTCTTTGTACTCCGACCTGGTTGGGAACATGCATTAAGACAACAAGGAGAAGACTGCTCTGATACCACTGATCCATATTTTATGGGTAGAAAAAAATGAATACAGATTATTAACAAGTTCTTAACACAAAATAACAGAGATACAGTAAAATTGGTTTTCTATTCAATAAGGAAGTAGGTTGAAACTGTAAAATGAAGTGGAAACAAGCTTGCTGGAATGGCGGCAACTTATCTCTGAGAAGAGATGTGACGGTTTTTCTCATTCACAAGAAGATGATTAAAATGGGGCTCTAAAGGCATTTTTACAATAAAAAACAATTCCCAAAACCCTAGACATCCAAAATCCCAACCCTAGGAGATGAAACGCCAAAATTCATATGGGCCTCGTCTAGGTAAGTTAGTACATCAACTTCCCGGGGTTGTAATTTTTGCATACGATCTTCATTTTAGGTGTATGATAGCCCATTGGAAAGGTGTTTTCGAGGAGATTCATTTTGGGGGATAGATGATTCCTTTGTCTATAATTGAGAATCTTGATCCCAAAAAACCTTCATTTAGGCCCTCAAAATGGCCCTGAAAGTTAAAACTGCTAAAAATAGTAAATTGACAAAATTGTCAGAAAATTGTTTTGAGACAATTGGAAAAGGTGGGTGGCCACTGATATCCACCTATATCAATCAATGAAAATAAATCAATGAAACTATGTTCAAAAATATTCCCCTTTGTCATTGATATCAACTCACAAACTTCATACACAATATCCCCCTGTGATGTTGCTTCTCTCCTCTGAAGTTACTCTCCCCCTTTGACATCAATGGAAAAAGGGTTTCTTATCCTATGATATGTATGTTTAAATAAATTTGATCAAATTCTTGACCATTGGAAACTCCTCCTACAATCACACTTTTCTTGTCATAAGTAAATGACTCCTTCTGACGTTGATTGTTGTCTTCCCCTGAATAGGTGCCAACTGATGCATTATTTTCTAGAGAGATTTAGGTTGGAAGAAGGATTACTCCCAATTGTTTCCTAATATATTAAAATACATATCTTCTTAAGGGTTTTGTGAAAATATCTACTGCCACTTCTTATGTCAGGTCATATTCTAATTCAATGTTCTTATTTTCAGCCTGATGTCTTAGATAGTGGTATTTTATGGGTATGTGTTTTGATTTTGAGTGTCAAAGATGGTTCTTGGAGATACTTATCACTCTTGTATTAGCACAGAGGATAGTAGTAGGTTCTTCAAATACTATATTTATGTCTTGTAAGGTTTGTTTCATCCATTCCACTTGTGTGCAACATTCTGCTGCTACAATATACTCAGCTTTAGTGCTAGACAATGAAATTGAGGATTTTTTTCTTGTTTATCCATGATACTAATGATTCTCGCAAAAATAATTCTCATCCACTTGTACTTTTCTCTGTCATCTACACTACTTTCCCAATCAACATCTGAATAGGCTTATAAAGTGAATGAATCCTTGCTAGGGTACCACAAACCAAGATCAATGGTTCCTTTAAAATACCTAAAGATTCTTTTTATATCATGAACATGGCTCTCCTTTGGTGCTGCTTGGAATCTAGCCACCATCCCAGTAGCTTTCTTGACATCAGGTCTGGAAGTTGTTACATAGAGCAAGATCCCAATCATTGATATGTAGTGTTTTGGATCTACAACTTTGGACTCATCATCCTTTCTTAGTTTGCTTCCAACTGTCATAGGTGTACTAACAAGTTTGCAATATTCTAACTAGAATATCTTAAGCATATCTTTAACATACTTAGATTGATGGGTAAAGAATCTTCTTTTGGAATGTATTATTTGTAATCCAAGAAATAAATTCAGTTCACCAAGCAAGGAAATTTCAAATTCTTGTTGCATCATCCTAGCAAAGTCCTTGCTCATTTTTTCATCATCACTACCAAATATAATATCATCAACATAGAATTCCACAACAATTATATTATTACCAATATTTTTTCAATAAATATTGTTGTCTGTTGATCCCCTTTTGTGTCCTTCTTTTTGTAAATAAGAATCTAGCATTGCATACCATTCTCTAGGTACTTGTTTTATCTCATAGAGTGCTTTCTTTAGTTTATAGGCATAGTCTCCTTTGTTAGTTAATTGAAATCCTTCTGGTTGTTCAATATAGACTTCCTCTTCTATGTTTCCATTGATAAATCCTGACTTGACATCCATTTGGTATACTTTAAATTTTCTGTAGCTAGGGAAATCTAGGAACATCCTAATTACCTCCAATCTGGCCACAGGTGAAAAGGTTTCTTCATAGTCTACTATTTCAACCTAAGCATATCGTTTACAGAACAATCTGGCTTTGTTTTAGATTACTTTCCCATTCTCATTCATTTTATTTTTATACTCCCATTTAGTTCCAATGACATTTTTGGTTTTTAGTCTTGAAACTAGTTCCCAAGTTTGATTTTTTTCAATTTGGTCCAATTGTTCATTCTTAGATTTAATTCAATTCTCATCTTTACATGCATATTTGATTGAGCTTGGCTCAATATGTGATAATAATGTTATCTCTATTTGATATAGTAGTTGTCTTCTTGTGTGCACTTCATCATTCATATCTTCAATAATGAGTGCTTCAGGATGATTCTTTCAAGTCATTCTTGAGGGCGTCTTTGTGTCTCTTCTTGGGAATTCTTATCTTATATCTTCTTGAATATATTCTTTGTCTTCACTCATATGCACATCATCATCTTCCCTTTCTTTATTCTCTTCTACTTCTTCTACTTGTGTGCCAATTTTCTCATCATCATCTTCATCTTCACTTTCAAGTATAGTCTCTTGATTTTTTATTCTTAACGTTTTTAGGTTATCCACCTTCACATATGCACTCTAAACAATCTTATGTGATCTAATATTGTATCATCTGTATTCTTTCTTGTTAGAAGCATATCCAAGAAAAATACCTTCATCAAATCTGGCTTCAAATTTTCCAATATTCTCATCAAGTTTTTTGATGTAGCATTTACTTCCAAAGACCTTTAAGTATTTTACTGATGGAGCTCTTCCAAACCATAGTTCATAAGGAGTCTTATCACTATTAAACCTGAGCTATCCTTTGTTCAATATGTATACTATTGTGCTTACATCTTCCCTCCAATATCCATCAGACAATTTTGCTTCATTGAACATAGTCCATGTAACCTCCTGAATTGTTATATTCTTTCTCTTAGCAAACTTATTTTGTTGAGGTGTTCTGGAAATAGAGAATTGTATTTTTATTCCATGGGTTTCACAGAAGAGATCAAACTCTTTTGAGGTGATCTCACACCATTATCTGATCTAAGACATTTTATTTTTTTCTCCTTTTCATTTTCAACAAGGGTTTTAAAGGCTTTGAATTTGTTAAGTGCTTCTGATTTTTCTTTGAGAAAACATATCCAACCCATTCTAGTAAAATCATCAATGAAAAACATAAAGTAAGACTATCCTTGTAAACTCTTGTTCCTTGTAAGTCCACATAGGTCAGTGTGAACAAGTTCTAAAGGTTTTGAGGTTGTGTTTTCTTTTTCTTTGAACCTTATTCTAGTTTGCTTCCCTAGTTGACAATGTCTACACATACTATTTGAGGGCTTTGTGATCTTTTCCAAGTTTATTACTACACCAAGATTGTTTTCTTTTACTAGATTTTCAAAGTTAATGTGCCCCAACCTTCTATGCCATAGCCAAATTTCCTCTACTAGATTTATATGACATTCATCATTCAATTTCGTATCTAGTATATATACATTTTCGGGAGTTCTAGGAGAAGTACCAACTAATTTTCCCATGTCTTCTCTCCAAATCTCACATTTATGGGAATCAAATATGAAAAAGTTCCCCTGATCACAGGTTTTGGATGACACTTAATAGACTAGGTTTCAGGTTTTCAACAAGAAACACATTTTTGGCTTTGTCTTTTCTCAAACTCACATTGCCTTTCCCAAGGATGTTACCTGAAGCATTGTCACCAAATGTAACTTTACCCTTTTGTTTCTTTAATTCTAAAAATGTGTCCTTGTTACCTGTCATATGTTTTGAGAATCCACTGTCAACATACCAAAGGTCTTCTTTATCTTGGTATTTTAAGGAAATAATACATTCCTTTTTTGATGGTTTTTCTCTTCAAAGTTTCTTTTGATCTCTAATGAACTTTGGTTGTTATGAAACTTCCATTAATCTGCAATTAATGGCCTTATGTCAATAGTTATGACATCTGAAGTATTCTAGGTCCCCTTCTTGGAGAGGTGCAAAGGAGTTACAGTTTCTTCTTTTAACACGATTTATTGCTTGTTTATATTTAAGGTTATAGTTATTAACCTTTAGATCGTTTCTTCTATATTCTCCACAATTCAGAGCTTTGTGTCCAAAAGTAGAGCATGCAAATAAATAACCAAAGAAAATGTGAGGATATTTATTTTGATAAGCATTCTTTGGTATTTTATTGTTTTCCTTCTTGATGGGTGGATGTAGTCCTCTGAAGTTCTAGTCATTATTTGTCCTCTCTTCATTTTTCTTCTTCAATGTACTGAGGAGAGAATCTGCATAAGATTTTGAGTTGACTTGGATTTTTTCTTGAGAATAACCTATTCGATTTTTATCACCTAAATCCCTTTGTGTGGTAATAATCTTATCCAATATTTTAAAGCTATTCTCATATCTTGTTTGAATGAGTTTTGATCCAATACTTTTCTTAGGTGAACTATTTTTGCCTCCATTCTTTCACAGGTTATTTATTTTTCTTTAAGATACTTTTATAGAATTTCTTTGATCATGTTTGCTTCTAGGATTTGATTTTTCAGGTTACTCATGAGTTTTTCCATTTCATCTTCTTTCTGTTCATGTTTTTCCTTTTCTTCAACTACAAAAATTTTCAGTTGTCTATATCCAGTTTTTTATTTTCTTAATTCATCCAAGGCATTCAGAAGTTATTCTTCCATATAAACTTCTGCTTCATCATCTGACTCTTTCTCATGTTTAATGTATTCTATATCATTAGAATTTTCAATACCTATAAAAATAACTTCATCATCATCAATGTCACTAGACTTTGATGAGTTGTTGTTTCCTTCTTTTGAGTAAAAGTTCATTTTCACTTTGTAAAACGTTTTCTTGTAGTTGGGTTTTTCCTTTTTCTTGTATTGTTTGATTTTTTTTTCTTCATATTCAGGGTCATCCTTGGGATAGGGACACTTGGATAAAAAATGGTCAACCTCTCCATAGTTAAAACATTTGAAAGGCAGCTTTCCTTTGTACTTCCCTGGTCCTTTCTGAAGTTTTTTAATGAAATTGGCTTCTTCAACATCAGATTCTTCATCATGGCTGGATTGAAGTTTCTTTTTTTGATTCTTTGTTTTCTTGAGTACCTTGAAGGTTGCCTCTCCTTGTGAGTGATTCTCATAACCTAATATTAACTCATCGGTTGTGAGGATTCCATACAATTCATCCATGGTAAGTTTATCTAGATTTTCTCGATCTTCAAGAGAGGAGACTTTAAGATTGTATAGAATAGGTAGTGTTCTTAGAATGTTTTCAACAAGCTCATTGTCTGATACTTCTACTCCTAATCCTCCAATTGAATTAATAATATTATCAACTCTTTCGAAGTACTAAGAGATATTTTCCTCATCTTTCATTTTTAGGCCTTCATATTGTACTTTGAGAGTCTGGAGTTTGGCCCTCTTAATCTTGGTATCTCCTACATATACAGTTTCCAATTTATCCCAGAGTTGTTTTTCATTATTATAGTTTAGTACCTTAGAAAGGATTTTCTTACTCAGTCTAGCTTGTAGTGTGTTTAAGGATTTTGCATGTTCCCAAAAAAAATTCTTGTCTTCTGCTTCTGTGGGCATCGATTTTGGAACATCATATCCCTTTTCAACTAATGTCCATACTTCCAGTCCAATGGACATTAGATAGCTTTTCATTCTAACACTCCAAAGGACATAGTCTTCACCATTAAATAGGGGAATTTGTTATGATATCTTCAACTATTGATCCATTCTGATGTATATTCCTCTTCAAGTGATTTCAACCATTTGTGAAGAGACCTGCTCTGATACCAATTGAAGGATCAGATCTAGTCACTAAGAGGGGGGAGTGAATTAGTGACAGAATAATTTTATCAATTTTCTTTTATTTATGAAAATAAAATTTTGACACAACATTTCATCGTGGAACCCAATTGGGAAAAACCACAAACACTTTTCTATTAAATGCAAATTTGTTTTTACATGTTACATAGAAGGAATATATTCTTCCTTTTTGATCAGCGCCATCTGATGAGGATGCACCCACACCCTTTTTCACTTGCACCAACTGGAAAGAGGATATGAACCCCTGTTTAGTCAACTACAACTAATAAGGAAGAACCAACTTCCTCTATAATAACCAACCTTCCCTTGCACCACCCAACCACCCTTATTTTTTGAATCTGGAATTTTTTTTTTATCAAGTATTTACTGCATCTTTATCTGCTTCTGTGATTTAATATATTTTATGATTTGCACTGGAGAGACACTTTCTTCTTGCCACTATTTCTCGTTTATATATTCTTCAAAATGGAGTGGGTGTGAATCACTATGTCCCTTTGTTTGGACCATCGTACCTCTTCGATTAACTTAATCATAATTATTGTTTATTTATTTTACTGTGAAGTCTTTCCATAAATTGATCATAGATATGGATCAATTTCATCTTATTCACTCTATCCCTAATCTCTGCAATTATTGAAGGAAACGGAGTTCTGTTGAGGCACTTCCTTCAAACCATTACATGTGACTAATAACACAAAACCATGAGCTTATCAACTTTAGCAATGTATTATGTTTTTCTTTTTAAATCTCTTATACCATATGACCAATGGTGGTAACCAGATGCTAGGCTAAATGAGCATTTGCGTGCCTTATTAGAATCAATGGTCACAATTTAATATCTCAATGATGGACAACTATAAGGACATAGAGACTTTTCCCTTTGGGACTTTGGTATTTAGAACATATCAAATCTTCTGGAGTGGATTTCGTCAAATAGATCAGATGGTTCACATTTATTTCATGGAACCATATCAATGGTCATATTATATCCTTATATATATATATATATATATA
>JZKD02S1795071.1:267633-292674 GCA_000966675.3 Picea glauca | reverse complement strand
ACAGGAAAAAGGTTAAAGGCAGTAAGGTCTGATAGAGGAGGAGAGTTCAGTTATGGAAACTTCAAAGAATTCTATGATAAAAATGGGATCAAAAGAGAGTACACAATTCCAAGGAATCCACAGCAAAATAGAGTTATTGAGAGGAAAAACAGGTCAGTACAGCAAATGGCAAGATCCATGATGAATGAAAAGAACATACCTCAGAAATATTGGGTGGAAGCAATTCATACAGCTTTTCATATCCTTAACAAAGCTCATCTTAGACCACACAGTGACAAGACTCCTTATGAACTTTGGTTTGGAAGACCTGCTTCAATCAAACATTTTAAAGTTTTTGGGAGCACATGTTATATCAAGAACAATGATGAAAATATTGGCAAATATGATGACCGGGCTGATGAAGGTATTTTCTTGGGTTATGCTACAAATAGTAAAGGGTACAGATGCTACAATAAAAGACTGCATAAACTAGTTGACTGATAGATGTAAAAGTTGATGAAGAAATTCCATTCAGAAATATAAGCAGTGATGAACCAAGAACAAAAGATACAGTTGAAGATGAAGATGAACAGGTCCAAGGATCAGAAAGAGAAGAGGCTGGATCAGATGAATATGTGAACATTCAAATTGATACTAGTCAACAGAAAGATGAAAAATCTCCTCTCAGAATTATCAGAATGAATCATCCTGAAAATCAGATAATTGGAGATATAAATGAAGGAGTTCAGACTAGAAGGAAACTGATTAAGGACACAGAGAAATCTCATGTTGCCTCTTTATCTATGATTGAACCTACAAATTTTGAGGAATCTAGTCAGGAAGAAGATTGGATTAGAGCAATGAATGAAGAGCTAGATCAAATTGAGAAGAACAATACTTGGGAGCTTGTCCCTAGACCTGAAAATAAGAGTGCAATAGGTTCCAAATGGGTATTCAAGAATAAAATGAATGAAAAAGGACAAGTTGTTAGAAATAAAGCTAGATTGGTCTGTAAGGGATATGCACAAGTGGAAGGTCAGGACTTTGATGAAACTTTTGCACCAGTGGCAAGATTGGAGGCCATCATAATGTTTCTTGTTTATTCCTGTCATAAAAACTTCAAAGTTTATCAGATGGATGTTAAGTCAGCGTTTCTTAATGGAGATCTAGAGGAAGAAGTGTATATGGAGAAACCTGAAGGATTCTCATTCATAGAAAACCCTAATTATGTTTGTAAGATGAATAAGGCCTTATATGGACTAAAACAAGCACCACGAGCTTGGTATTATAGACTGGACAAATTTTTACAAGAAAAAGGGTTCAAGAAAGGTACTGTTGACAGTAACCTTTACATTGAATCTGAAGGTGATAATTTACTAGTTGTTTTGGTTTATGTAGATCATATTATCTTTGGTTGTACTAATGAATCATCTGTTCAATGGTTTTCTAACTCTATGCAAACAGAATTTGAAATGTCCATGATAGGAGAACTGTCATATTTTCTTGGCTTACAAGTAAAACAAAGCTCGGAAGGGATTTTTATCTCTTAAGAAAAATATTTGAAAGACATATTGAAGAAATTTCAGATGGAATATTCCTCTACAGTCAGCACACCTATGGTGGTTGGTTGCAAGCTGAGAAAAGATGACATCTCATCTGATGTTGATCAAAGGACATATCGTTCAATAATAGGCAGTCTTTTGTACATCATAGCATATCGTCCTGATATAATGCAATTTGTTAGAATGGTAGGGCATTTTCAGTCTGCTCCTAAACAAAGTCATTTGTCAGTTGTCAAAAGAATATTCAAATATCTTAAGGGAACAATGATATATGGACTATGGTACCCTAGAAATCAGAATTTCCAGCTAATTGCTTATTCAGATGATGACTGGGCAAACTGTGTTGATGAGAGGAAAAGCACCAGTGGAGGAGCATTCTTTTTGGGTGACTCATTAGTTGCGTGGCTTAGTAATAAGCAGGGATCTATTTCATTATCCACTACAGAGGAAGAGTACATTGCTACTGCTACTTGTTGAACACAGATCTTATGGATGATACAAACTCTTGCAGATTTGAAGGTAACCTACACTGATCCTATTCCAATTCATTGTGATAACACTAATGCCATAAGTGTCTCCAAGAATCTTTTTCTTCATTCCAAGACTAAGCATATTCCTATAAAGTATCATTTTCTCAGAGAACAAGTATCAAACAGAATTGTTCAACTGAACTATATACCCTCTACAGAACAAATTGCTGATATTTTTACTAAACCATTAGTTGCGACCCCTTTTGGATATCTTCGTCAAAAGATGGGGGTTACAAACTCTTGTGTCTAATATGTGCACCTGGTCAGGGGGAGTGCTTATTGAATATCTGGTGATTTTCCTAAATTCTTATAGATGAAAGGGGGAGTCTGTTTTTGCAACAAGATCAGAGGGAGAATATTTTTTCTTTGACATTGATGTCAAAGGGGGAGAAAAGATATCTTTTTTTTTAATGCAGAGGAGAGTCGATTCTGAATGGCCGAATGTGGAGGAGAGTTGGGTCTGAAAGAAAATGTTGGCATAAATGCCAAAGGGGGAGATTGTTGGAAAATTCAGTAAACAGACAACGAATGCTTGCCATTGATGGCAACAGTGAATATGATAGGCAAACAGAAGACAAAGTTCATAGGGAAAGAGACCGAGAGCTGTCAGATATCACTCGAAAATCCCGACAACTGTTGGATCGGGAGAAGCTACGCAGAGATTAAGAGCAGGAGTAGGTGTGTAGAAGAAGTTATCTGAGCCGTCATATTGGAAGCAGATACCCATCAGTCACCGAATCTGCAGAAGGTACACGAAGGTTAAGCCTCAGGAGGAACGCAGAGAGGGAGAACAGATCTGAACCATAGGATCTGAGACAAAAAACCGACAGTCGTCGGATCTGTAAGAGTTGCACAGGGGTTAAGCCCTACTATGCAGAGGAGAAATTCCAGACAAGTCATCAGGATACTGGAGAGAGAATCCTAGCCATTGATCTGGGCAGGACACGCGTCATCATTCTAGTGAGGCATCGGGATATTGGCCATCGGGAAATCAGGGATCCTAGTGACAAGTGAATCGAGACATCGAAAGTCTTGAAATCCCGGAGGAATAGGGACTGTCCATCTGCAAGGACAGGTGGCAAAAGATCGGGTGTCGTCGAAGTTGTGCTCATCAGAGAATTGAGAATCGGAGTTTCATGAGTCCCGTGTTCAATTACAACAAAAACCATGAAATCGTGATGAAGGAAATCCCAACTGAATCTGAACCGTCAGATCAACATGTGATTTAGACTGTCGATCCAACTCATGTCAGATAGGGACACGTGGCACAACCAGGTAATGACAGGTGTCAGACAGATTCAAAACTTCAGGCACATGAAAGTCACGAATCATAGTGACACGTGGAAATATTTAACACGTGTCAAACCACGAGTGACATCAACAGAGTATCGGGAATCAGAGATCGGGATTTTGTAATGTCCAATTCACTTGACATCGAAAAATCTGAAATCGCGATATGCGATTTCGCGATTTGATCGCAGCCATTAAAGCAAGCATGAGATATGGACCGTTGATTTTCTTCATCGGAGAATCGGGGATCGGGACTCTGAAATGTCCAATTCACTCGACAACGAAAACCCCGAAATCGCGATATGCGATTTCTCAATTTGATCGTAGCCGTTAAAGCAAGAATGAGATCTGGACCGTTGATTTCCTTCATCGTAGAATCGGGGATCGGAGGATTGGGAATTATGTAGGCGTGTGCATGGTGACATCAAAAATACTGAAACCCCAATGAGAGGTTTGACCGAGGTCACATGTTGACGGTCATATGGGTCAAGGCCTATAGCCAGTAGGGCTAGCATATGAAAGGAACGTCGGGATTTGGACGATCGGGAATCATGCGGGTGTATGCATTGAGGCATCACAAACCCCGTAGCCCCGATGGGGTAAGGTAGTGGTCACGGAGTCATAGTCACATTGACCGGGAGATAAGCTCAAGAGGACTAGCGTATTAAAGTGCTGAAACCTGGTTTAAAAGGCAAGAATTATAAAGATTATCTAACGGTGCGGATAAGGTCTGAAAGTGATTGGAGGGTTGTTGTTCTTTCTCATACATTAACGCTTCAGTTATGAATCCGTTAAGAGAAATGGACTGATCATGACAAATCGGTTAGCGTTTCAGTTGCCAAGACAGATGTCCTTGTATTACCTATTGGAAGGGGAAGTGGAATCGTCAAGGAAGCGTGTATAAAAGAAAATGAGCGAGACTGAATTGGGTTGGCTGTTCTGGATGGAAAAAGAAGGAAACAGTAAGAAAGGAGAAAGGAGAAGATGTTGAGCATTAAATTTAATGATAGGCAGAGCAAAATAAGAGCTGAATAACAGAAGAATATGATGCAGAGCAGACCTGTTGAAGAAGAGAAGAATTGCATAACAATTTGTTGAAGATTAGATACAGAGAAAGACTGCTAAGAATTATCTGAATAGTTGTCTGTGTATTCATTATTTAATATTCAAGGGTGGTTGGGAGGTTCTTGGGAGGACTTTTTTCCTCAGAAGTTCAAGTGGGGGCTTGAATATAGGAAGTTGTAACTTCCATCTGGTTGTAGCCAGAGAAACAAGGGTGGCAGGGTGGTGCTAGGGAGAACAAGTGTTCTTTGTTATACAGGTTGGATCCTATGTAACTGGAAGTTGGTGCTTCCATCCAGTTGGTGCTGGAGATTTCAGGAAGTTGGTGCTTCCATCCAGTTGATGCTGGAACATTCAGGGAGTTGGTGCTTCCTTCTAACGGGTGCTAGAGAAACCAGAGAGTTGGTGCTCTCAAACAAGTTCCAGCTTGTAAAACAGAGGTAGTAGCCTCACATTGAGTTGGTGCTCAATTGTAAATTATGTACAGAACTAAAAAATACTGCCTATCATTTCGAAGAAGAATAGGTTTTCTCCCTTTATGGGTTTCCTCGTGAAAATCTGTCTCTATGTATACTTTATGTGTGACTGATGGTCTTTAATTTTACTATACATATGTTGTATGTTGTTGATGATCACTTGAAGGAAGATTAATAATTTTTAAGAGGTATAATACTATTTAAGCTCACAAACAACTGATTCACCCCCCCTCTCAGTTGTTTTAGTATTTTGAACATATTTTACATACATATCTATCTTTTTTCCTTGTAACCTGTCCATATTCATTCAATTTACTTATGAATCCCCACTTTGTGCCAATCACATTCTTATTCTTTGGCCTTGGAACCAATTCTCAAGTGTCATTATTATTTATTTGATCCAATTCTTCATATGTGCCCTTATTCTAGAATTCATCCTTGCTAGCCTCTTCAAAACTGTTTGGTTCAATTATAAATAAGAGTGTGAGGTGCATTTGTTCTAGTGAACAGATTCTTCTTCTAGTCTCAACTCTTGTATCTTTGTTTCCAATGATATGATCTGAAGGATGATTCTTCTGTACTCATTTGCTAGATGTATTTGGAGGCACTTGTTGAACTTCCTCTTCAAATTTTGTCTAATCTTCTTCATCTTCTACTTCTTCTTTGTAAAGTTGTTCCAATGACTCATTTTTTTCTTCTTTTAATTCTCATCCACCTGTTTCATCAATTCTTACATTGATTCTTTCCAAAACTTTGTTCAACCTCAGATTCTAACACTTGTATGCTTTCCTTGTACTTGAGTAACCAACAAGTACTCATTTTTCCACACGAGAGTCAAACATTCCCATTTTTCCATCTTCTCATTTGATGTAGTGTTTGCTTCCAAATACTTTGAAGTGCTTTAGATTTGTTGGCCTTCCTTTACATAGCTTGTAGGAAGTTTTTTCATTTTTGTTTCTGAGCATTAACTTGTTTTGAATGTGAATTATTGTATTCACTGCATGTGTCCAAAAAATATGTGTCAATTTGGAATCCATTAGCATTGTTCGAGCCATTTCCTATGTAATTAACATCCATAATGTTCCTTTGTCTCTGAGCCACTCTCTAAACCAATATATGAATCCATGCTCTTGTGCACTATCATATATCTTTACAAACATGCCAAGTGTTCTTACAAATCCATATCTATCTTTACTGTCCAAGACTCTACTGCACAACTATCTATAATGTTGACCCATTTATTACTATACTATCATGAATTCTTCACTACTACAACTATCAAACTGTACTTCTGCAAACTGACTTCTATGGCTTTGTCTACTCAAACTCTGCAAGCTTCTCAAAGGATGGTTCTTTGGTATGTCACAACTATCGCATAGATTCCCTCTATCTAATATTCATGTTACCTTGGAGTCTCTAAGTCAGATGTCTCAGAACAATTCCTACTCCGATGTGTATTCATAATCATCTTCATTGGTATATTCATCATCTCTCTGAGCTATGACTTCTTTATTTTTGTATGTGGATTTATCTTTCACTACAATGTCTAAAAGTACAATCTCTTGAACCTGTTTCTTATCTACCCATCCTTCTTTTCTTTCAATTATTTTCCAAACCTTTCTGTATCTGATATCTTTCTTTTTCTCTGTGTAATTTTCTTCATCTCGTTTTATTTCCAATCATGCGATCTCTAGGACCTAGTCTTTGTTCACCTGTTCTTCATGTTTTCTTATCCATACTTTCTTATATATGATATCATTGTTCTCTTTCATGGAAGTATCAATTATTCTTCTACAATCACTAGCTATGTGTCTATAGTTATGACATTTGTAACATTCAATGTTATGTGGGGCCACATAGGCATTTCTTGCTTGAACATTTCTTTTATAATCCCTATAATATGCATCCTTATGTCCAAAATTAGTACAATAAAAACAATGACCATAAAAAAAAATTGCATACCTGGGAGTGAATGGTCTTATTTATGGTGTAGTCCTTCTCGATTTATTCCTTGACTGATCATGATCATGATTGACGATTCTTTGTGGCTTGAACATGGATGGTATTCTTGAAGACATGCCCTTATTAGTTTTCTTATATTTTGGTTGACCATGATTCATTACTTTGATTATTTATGGATAACTCTTGTTATTTTATTCATTATTATTTTCTAGCAACCTAGAGTGCTTCTCTTCATTCTCTACAACTGATATAGATGGTTTTGTCTCTTCAACGTTCTTTTTGAGCTTGACGATTTTACTTCTCAATATAAAAACTTCTTCTTTAAGCTTCTGAACCTCTTGCTCTTTCTTTAATATCTAAGACTTCATGACTTATTTTGTTCTCTTTGTTTCTTCAAGCTGATTTTTTAATGTGATTATTTCTTCTTCAAGTACTTTCTCTTCTTAACCAAACTCTGACTTAAGTTGGTTTATATCGTTAATGTTTTCCTTGAGATGATTTGTCAATACCTTCTTTCTCATTTCTACTTCTTCCTTTTGTGTGTCTATGTTGGATTCTAAATACTATTTTTGACCTTTAATATTTTCTTCGATATTTCTGGCTTCTTCTAGCTGAGTTCTTATGTTGTTGATGACCTATTGGGCTTCTTAAAAAATGTGAGCACTTCCCTTTTGTTTCATCAATTCTTTCTTGAGTGACTTGTTTTCTTCTCTTTCTTTTCTTAGTTCATCTAAAGAACTAATCAATTCTTCTTCATAATTGTCTTCCTTTTCAATTACTTTTTATGTCTCATGGCATTCTATTTCAATATGTCTATGTTTTTCACAATTAAAGAAAAATAACATACCTATTTTGATTGTGTAATTTTCCTCTTCTAAATTTGTTTGACATGGTGAACATATTTCTTCTTGATATGTACCTGCATATTCTTTGGTGTTTTATGAATATCTGATGGGTGAAGAATATATATCATGTAACTTATCCCAAATTTCTTTGGCTGATGAACATTTACCAAGCTTTTATCGTACTAGATTAGGTAATCCTTCCCAAATGAAATCGATTGCTATTTTGTTATTCTTCTTCAATTCCTTCTTGGTTGTAGTTTTTTCCCTTTTTAAACTATCATATCCTGTAAGGATTGATATCCAAATATAATACCCCTGTTCCTGTAAAAATACTTTTGTTCTTCCACTCCACATATCATACTTTAAACCATTATGAAGATTGAAAAGTGGTACTCCATTTGCAGAATAATCCATGATCTCCTTCTAGTGGTTAAATTGTTTCCTGAAGGAACCTTCTACGAAGCCAATTTTTGGATTACTAAGAGGTGGGGTGGATCAGTAATAGAGTGATTTAATCCTTTTTAACCATAAAATGAAATTGTTATATCAATGTATCATTATCATCCAATAGTTTCAAAGTAAATAAACAATGAAAAATTCAGAAATCATACACATACATAGAACACAAGTGTTTTTACGTGGAAATCGCAAGAGGGATAAAACCACATAATGGTTTTTCTTATATGTATTTAAGAATTACATTCATTGGAAGCATCGTCTTCCTTTGTTTTCCATCTGCAACTAGAAAGAGGATCCAACCCCTAGTTTCTCAAACTACAATCTTGTTGATGGGTGAAATTGACCGTCCGTCAACTGAGAGAGTGGAACCAGTCCGGGGTTGTCTAATAACCCAATCCCTTTGGAATGAACCACCCTGACGGGTTTAGCGGCTCCGTTAGCCGATCTAAGGTCCTAGGAAAACCAAAGAGAAAACTAATCTAAACTAACTAATCTAACTAAAACTAAATAAAACAAACTAATTAAACAAACTAACTAACTAAAACAAACTAAATAAAACAAACTAAACTAATAAACAATAAATAAAAAACAAACTAATACACTAATCTAATTAAAACAAATTATTAAAACAAACTAAGCTAATCTCACTAACTATATATATACAAATTAATAATTATTACTATACTAGCTACTAACTGAAATACAACTTATTTACAAAATATACAATATCTACAATTCACAGTTTTGAATAAAACCTGGAAAACTCATTATATTCTTCCCTAAGACAGCGAGAGATATTTTTGTTGATTTTTTGATTTTATGAACAAGAAATAAAACTTACTAAAATTAAACAACCTAATATACTAAACACACATATATATCTAACTAAACTTATATCTAAAATAAACTACTAATAAATATACTAAACAAACAAGTGACAAACTGACCTGGAAACGCTCCAAATTTGTCCTGTGTATGATGACTTCGAAGCTGGTCGGAGGAAGGAAACTCACACTGGATAATCCAGAAGCTTCTCGTAAATGATAAGCTGCAATGCTCTTTGAGTTTATTTACAGGACAAACAAAACATAAAAAATCATAACAATTATATAATTTATAAATCTCTCCAATAAGGGAAACCTGTTATGCAAAAACTTATACTTAATAATTCAACTCATGAAAAAGAGAAATCTGTCATTCACAAAATGAATTAAGTAATTGCTATGTTTTTTATATACACTGGAAGAAATCAGATATGGATTAAAGTGATTAAATCATATCATTTGCACAAGATTAAGATAGCTAAAGTAGTCATTAACCAAATACAAATTGATACACATGAACATGAAACAAAATATTGATATAATGAAAAGATAAAGCTATAACAGAACATCAAATTTTGTCTCATTCTGTATTAAAATTCCATATCCTTGTTCTCCCATGAATGGGGATCATATTATTACAAAAATAATGAGTATTTATAAGTTTTTCCACAGGGTAAAACCTCCCTGTGGAAGTTATCAAACTGTTTACAAAATCTGGGAAGATATTCCCAAGATCAACTAAACTAAGAAACTAAAATAAAATCAAAATATCCAAATATCCTCTAAACTGTCCATCACATCCCATGCAATTTCGAATTCACCTGAAACAGGTCAGAAATAACAAGTTAGAGAGATATTTTATTAATAAAACAATAAAAAATTTAACTCTACAGACTTAGCTACAAAATCATCTGATTCTGTAGCTAATCTAAAATAAGATACAGGATCAGAATTAAAATCAAATCTTTTTAATAAAATCAAATTGAATTAACAAACAACAGTCACTTGAAAACGAATCATTTCATTTGAAAATGTTATATCATTTAAAATCGAATAGAATCAAAGTCCAATAACCGAATAGAGTGTCAGGCATACTCTGTTTCGATTGTTATCATAAATCGGGTAGACAGAATCAAAACCAAATAGTTTTGAAAACCGTTTCATATCCAATTTGAAAGCAATGCAATCAAACAAATCGCAGGAAGACGTTGTGTTTTTACAACAACAAAAGATACAATTAGATCGAAACAAAATCGTTTTTAAAATTATTTTAGTTGTCATGGCACTAAACGATTCAAGTGGATTAATTCAAACAGGTGCGAGAATCAACTCATATAAAATCGTAACCAAATCGATTTGACTTTGATCACAATCATAATAGAGTCGACAATGTGATAATTGATTATTTCAAAATGGGAAAATAAACTTGATTGGTATTGAACGAAATCATTAATTTCAAACAAATCATGACTAAGTTTAACATAGAAATAGATCGTGAATCCGGATATAACCAATCTCATTTTACAAATCAAATTCAAATAGAGTATCCATTGCAATTACGAATCCAACTCATAACATGGTCGATCTAACAGTACTTCATTCGATGCGAATTAACCGGTTGCGGTTCAGCATAATCATTAAGCAATAAAATCCATTCCTTGATTTGGGCGTGTTTGTACAGGTCCAAATAAAAAGCAATGTTTCTGAAGAAACAGAGTCACATTGGAAACGATACAAGTTGTATTCCTATTGCTTGAAGGTCATATGGCACAGCAAAACTGTAACAATTAACCTTATCAAAATCGTTGCCAATTATAGCGTATGCGTTATAGCAAAATCGAATCGAAATGTGATCGTGTTCTCAATCGAATATGAGGAACATCTCCTGACTAGAATAGATACAAACGACTTCGATTGACAATAGATCATCCATTTTAACCCAATCAAACAAATCAAATCCACACTAAGATCAATCAAATCGATGAAAATCTAAGAGAAGCTAAACTGGGAATGATCGGAAGAACGAAATTCCATTTAGTCAAAGCAAAGCTATGTATAGAATGCACACAATGTAACAGAACCATTCAATGTTGTGAACAGAGCTGTTTAAAATCGAATTCAAATCGTTATATAAACCTATATTATTTACAAAAACAAATGATACCAAAACATACTTGTGTAGCGACGAGGCTGCTCACTTATGCCAGCTTTGAATTTACAACAGCCATGGCTGTTTCTACATTTTTAAACAAGATAGAGCCGGTCGTCTTTTGTTTCTTATATGTTGCTTGTAGTTTGGCATTTTGACTAGTTAGGGTTGCAATCTGGTCCTCTAAAGATTGAATCTTTGACTGGAGTATTGGAACATCATTATAGTATCTCTCTAACCATGAACTGCATTGATCACAGGGTGACACTGTAGGTTTAGACAGAGCAGGACAGGGTTTGGATAAATGACCGGGGGTTTCACAAGGAAACTTAATGCCTGGGTAGTTAGGGTCGTCCTGTAGGCAGGGCGGTAGGTTTGACACAAAGTCATACGAGGGTTCGACACACAAACCTTGCGAATAGGGGTATTCCCTAGCCAAGAAACGCTCCACTTCTGAATCAGAGTCTTCACTTAAAATGATAGGGTTAGGCTCGACAAGGGGTTTTGGCTTGTTCCTTCCCTTCCGTGAAATCAAACATGCATTCTTTTTCCCTTTGGCATTTGCAGTGAGGTTTGCCTTGGGATTTTTTCCCATAGGATTAACAGTCTCAACACTCTTAGTCATAGTGTGGGGTAAGTTGATACGAGGGTCAGCTGAGGGTTTAGGCAGTAGGATATGGTAGGGCACTGGGGGTACAACCTTGACCTTGCTCACCACAGGTTTTTCAACCTGTGTAGGGTTCGGATCCTCGAAACCATTCCGAGTAATGAAATTTCTCCAACTATCCCCGTGCAGACTCAAATGACAGACAATGATAAGCTTAACAAGCCCATAATGAAAAATGATACTATTAGCTTGGTGTCTTTTGTACTTCTTCAACATTTTAAACAGGCTTCAATGCAAATAATAGGGCATATTGAGCTGATATCCCATAAAAACCATAAGCAATCGCAGGTGGTGTAGGAACACAAACCCGTACCGACCTTCACAGGTCACAAACTTCTTGATTATCATCAATAAATCATGCCAACGTTATTTGAACATAGTTATAGGCATACCTCTATCACAGGAGGTGATTTTGTGTGACTGGAAGAGTGTCCATGGAACCTCCTCGACTTTTCAATTCTTGAACCATTGTTGTCCAGTGGTAGATAACCCCGTGACTGAGCTGATAAGCTTCTCATCAACCTCTAACTGTACATTGCCTACCTTGGATCGATAGACATCGAAGGTCATGGAAAATTTTCGAGCTACGCAGAGGTTAAAACCCTCAAAACGTTCCACGAAGGTAAGCCATCCACTGTCTACCAAATCATGGCGGGCATTGTCAAACATCCACAGGGCCTGGTTGCCATTGGGTTCAACTTGTACGACTAGTGCCATGGAGTTGAATGCATGGTAAGGGGAGGGTTCGAATTCATCAACACACAGTAACAGAGCTACCTGAACCAACAACAATGAACGAGCGAAAAGGGGTAAGCGTTAATGCAAGCATGCGAAGGTGGTGGAGTTATTCACTGCCATGCATAATACTCATTATCCAAGTACAACCGCCAAATTTCATAGTTGTTCACTCCATAATAATAATCCAACCATTAATCCATGTGTACAACCAATAAATGCAATGTGCATACCAATACGCGCCAACACTATGCCATAGTGTTCAAAACATTCGACGTATAGATCATACCAAAATCATTATGCGCCAATGTATTAATTCAAAAATTTAATCAAAGTGCCAAACGAATTCATAATAGTTGACAAGCTAAAAGTTATAAAAAGATTAACATAAGGATTATATCATATATATATATATAAACACAATTAATCAAAAACCCTATGCAGAATAAAAAATGAGGCAAGTCATAAACAATAGAAACCCAAATGCTCACTGCCTTACAAACTCAACAAAATCAAGTTTTGCAATCAATATAAGAATGTCCATTGAGCATAGTTAGAAAATCCTTTCAGCCACATAACAATAAACAAATGGTAAGTGAAATAGAAAATATCGATAAAAAGATAATGACAGTTCAGATAATGATAGAAATGTGACCTCGAAAGGAGAATTTTTCACGCTTAAAGTTGTGAAAACTTAATCAAGACAAATTTGCAAAAGTCGCAAGAAATGAAAGTGTGTTCTATTTGAAGAATGCGACAAAAAACTTGATGTTTGCAAGACTTAGGTGTAGGCAGCTTATAGCATCATAAAAAAGTGAGTTGGTTGCCAACAATGGCGATACACTGGTAGAAGCAGTTATCTCTACAAAAGGTACCAATTCAGATTAAGACATCAAAGATAATTTCAACTCAAAAATAACAACCAAAAAAAATCGTACAAACATCATCGTCAACCATCTTTTCTACCAGTGTTTTAAAAGATGAAAATCAATAACAATCTTAAGATCAGTAAGTCACGATATTAAAAATAAAATATTCAATACTCTTGGCATGGCCATTGCTGCCAGCAGGCGTCCATAGCCTCGACAGGGTTTCCATTTAACCCACTCTGACATCTGTATCCTATCAAGAAGTTCTAGATCAGAATAAAGGACATTAAAGAGGTTTCTTATATTTTTTGCAGATTTTCATGTACCCAACATTGCTTCGCTGCCAGCGGGCCTGTTCAGTACCCTGGCGAAGTTGTCTTGGTGCCATGCATGCATTTACCTGCTGCCAACAGACCTGTTCAGTATCCCGGCGGGTTTACAAGCACTTCCCACAGCTCTTATTAATAATTTTATTTTGTTTTTCTTTTGTAGATAGTTGAGCGGGGTGACGCTGAAAGTCTTGATATTTAACATACTTTTTCAACCTCATTAGAATTTTTTAGCACTATCCTTTATTCAGCTCCAGAGATGTTTTATTTATAAAAACAACTTCCTATGACAGGGAGACATCCTTTGAGTCATTCCTTTACGAAAAAGGGACAACGTAAAAAGATAATAGATGATCATGACAAACTTTGCTCAGAGATTGAAATCAACAATCTTCTTTCAAACAACAAAATTTTCCAACACAAATATCAATTTCAGCAATATATCATTGATGTTTGTACAAACTTTTAGAAGTTATTTCAGGGAAGAAATTTTCTATTGTCTTTGTCTGAATAGCTCAGTATACAGGTATGTATATGTCCAAAAACACCAATTGATCAAAATCAAAAAATAGAAAACAAAAGAAAGTGCAAACAAAAATGAAATATTTACATAATATACAAGGGTAGTTATCAAGCAAAATATCTCTTTAGGGCTTGGCCATTCACCAGATAGGTGTCAAGTTTCCCTTCAAGATTCTGCAATCGAAAGGAACTAGGACCCAACTTTTCAGCAATTAAAAATGGCCCAAGCCATAAGTTTTGAAATTTGGTGTGCTCACCCTTTCCTTCGTGTGGTTTGTCCCACTTTAAGACGAGATCGCCTACTTCAAAATTCCTATCAGAAGCAGAATTAGAATCGAACCAGCTTTTAATCAATTGTTGGTGTTGGTCTAACTTACACTTATCTTGGGCTCTTACTTCTTCCAACTTCGTTAAAGAGTTAATTTGGATTTCTAAAGGGGGACAATCTTCTTCTTGGACTTTTTGTGACAACTGAAGTGAAGGAAGAAGAATGTGAGGTGGAAAAATTGCTTCTCTGACATAAACGAGAAAAAAGGGGGAGTTACCTATAGAGGCTTTGGGTGTTACCCTATCATCCCACAGTGTGTTCAACAGTGCATTGTGCCAATTCTTGTGATTTTCAGCCACGGTTCTCTCGATAATTTTGATCAAGTTCTTGTTTGTTGATTCTGCTAAGTCGTTGCCATGGGGGTAGTAACTAGCAGAATACTTCATCTTAATTCCTTTCTCCAGAGAAAACTCACTCATCTCAAGAGAAGAAAAGTATGAAGCATTATCAAAGACTAAACAATCAGGGATATCGAAACGAGTGATAATATTTGAGTTTAGAAAAGAAATTACCTGACTGGTGTTAACAGTTCTTAGTGCAGCAGCTTCAGGCCATCGTGTAAAGTAATCTATGGCTTTGCAAATATACTTGTGTTGTTGTGAGGATGGAGGGTTAATAGGACCAATGATATCAAGGCCTCATTGCTGGAAAGGAGAATCTACTAAGACGGGTTGAAAGGGAATGGCTGGTTTTTGCAATCACCCTGATGCTTTCTGACAGATGATGCATTTATGACACAAATCATGGGCATCCCTAAAAAGCATGGGCCAGTAGTAACCAGCTCTTAAAACCTTATGAGAAGTGGTGTTGCCACTGAAGTGACCACCAGCTTCTCCTGCATGCAACTCAAGCAAGACTTTTTATGCTTCGTCTTTCTCGAGGCAACACATCAGTATGCCGTCAAAATTATGATGAAACAATATACCATTAACTAGATGAAAGGAGACAGACTTTAGTATTAACGCTCTTCTCTTAGCGGGGTCGAGGTGACAGGGAGCTGATCCATGTTCAAGATAGGATCTAATATCGGCATACCAGGAACTACCAAGGTTTTGTGTGCAACAAATCAATCTTTGATCGCTTTGTCCTAGGTTTGAATTATCACTATCTTCTTCCTGTCCTGTTTCCGAATCAACAACCAACTTACAGAACCCTTGGCCTCTCATGATCTGAGATGGAGTGATCTCTAAGTCATACTCCTACAAGGAGGTGACCCAGTTGGCTCTCTTCTCTCCTAACTCTTTCTGTACTAACAAGTTCCTTACGGCAGGGTAGGGGACAATGAATTTTGTCCTTGACTTCAAAAGATAGGACCGAAAATGCTTAACTGCTTTGAAAACAACGTAGGCTTTTCGATCAACCATTGGGTAATTAAGTTCATCACCTTTGAAAGCAGAGCTCATAAAGGCGATGGGTACTTCATTGTTCTCGGAATTCTTTTGAGTTAGGACTGCGGCATAGGAATGGTCAGAGGCAAAAGTATAGAGTGTAAACTCTTGAGAGAAGTCAGGGCTCATGAGAGACGAAGCGTCTATTATGTCCTTCTTTATGGCATTAAAATCTTGGTTTTTTGTGGGTCCCCAGTGATATTGGGTGTCTTTCTTAATCAGGTTCTGTAGAGGCCTAACCATTTCGGAGAAGTTGGGGACAAATCTTCTCATGAAGTTAATTTGGCCTAGGAAAGACTGCATGGATTTCTTGGATGTAGGAGGGAGAAGTTTAGTGATGACTTGAGTCCTCTTGGGGTCAATAATCATCCCATCACTAGACACAATGAATCCTAGTAATTTACCATGTTCTACTGCAAAGATGGACTTTTTGGGGTTCAAGGAGATGTTGTATTTGCAACATCGTAACAGAACGGCTCGTAAGTGAGCTAGATGATCGTCTTTGTTTGAAGAATAAATGGTCACATTATCTAAGTAAACTACGATGAACTGATTGATTAAGCCTCGAAAAGCAATCTCCATTTCTCTCTGAAAGGTAGCACCAGCATTAATCAATCCAAAGGGCATTTTGCGATAAGCATAAGTGCCCCACGGGGTACGGAAGGTAGTTTTGAGTTGGTCTGACGGAGACATCAGGACTTGGTTATATCTAGAGAAACCATCCAATAAAGATAGCCTCTCGAAACCAGATACCTGTTGCAGGATCTGTTCCATGGGAGGGACAGGATAATTGTCTTTGTCAGATGCTCTATTGAGGTTTTGGAAATCGACACAAAGTCGGATTTCCCCGTTTTTCTTCCGCACTGGGACAAGGTTGGACACCCATTGAGTATGCCTAACAAGAAAAATTATTTTAGCGCTTAGGATTTTATTCAATTCTTTTTGAATGGTCGGTTCTAGTCTAGGGTGCATCTTCCTCAGTTTCTGTTGGAAGGGTAAGGTTTGGGGCTTCATCGGGATGACATGTTGTATGATATTAGGATTAAACGTCTTAAGATCATCGTATGTCCATGCAAAGACATCCTTAAATTCTTTAAATAATTTAACAAAAGCAACTTTTTCTTGTCTAGAACATCCCAAGCCTAAGTTAATGCACTGAGGATTTTCACTAGTTCCTAAATTGACTTTTTCATAAGACAACGAGGAACTATTAGTTTTACAATTGACCATGTTTTTAAATTTATCTTCAAAATCATAAAACTTTTCTTATATAACTATGGATTTGGGTATGGAATTTACCATGTCCGATAGAGCTTCAGGAGATTTCGGATCAAGCATTACCGTAAAATCATGCAAATTGTCGTCGTGTGTGTGTTCATCTATCACCATGCCTTGAAAGGTTTCTTTCATGTGTAGAAAGTTAATGATTTGTTGATAATCGTCAAATACTCTCCAGTTTGTGATATTGTCAGGAACAGATGGTCAAAACAATAGCTCCACGGAGAATGCTTTTGGGGACAGGCCTTCTGTAGGAAGAAGTTTAGAGGCTACATTAGCTAGTATATCTGCTTCAGCATTATTTAATCTAGGAATGGAATTTATATTGAAAGTAGAAAATTTGTTCATTAAACTCCATACCTCAGACTGGTAACCTTTGAGATGCGGGGAAAGACAATGTATAGAATCTCTTACCTATCTAACCACTATTTCAGAGTTGCCAAATACAACCAGATTTTGAATGTTCATGTCCAGATATTTTCTAAGACCTTGCAGTAAAGCCTCATATTCTGCAGTATTGTTAGTGCATTCAAATTCTAGTCTACAAGCCATTAATGTCTTGTTACCTGCCGGAACGATAATCATGCAACCTACACCAGCTCCTTCTTTAGACTTAGAACCGTCGAAATATAGAGACCAAATTTGGTTTCCATCGGGCACATGGGACTGTTGCATAGAAGCTGTTGGTTGCATATATGCTACGATCTTGGACTATTTTTCTAGATTGGTGATTGGTGAAACCTCGGCCATGAAGTTTCTGAAGAAGGTGTCCATCCCTTGGACTTCGGGTGAATCAGCAGGAGGTGTGTATGGTTCGTTGGGATCGTTCAAATATGTGACCGTGAACTTAAGGTAACGCTCATGATTCACTCTGATCTTGTTAAGATTACCATTCTATGGAAGCCATAAGTGAGACCAGTCTGTTGCGAAGTAACCATGTAGCTGCTCTGACCAGTCCCTACTAAAAAATAGACCATACACTTCTGGAATATCCACCACAATTATATCAATAACTTGATGAACCTTTGGGTTAGACGATAATCTAGTTAACACATTATTTAGTTCGCCTATAACTTTGACATTTGTCTGATCAAGTTGTATGATTTTTAAAGAAGATGGTTCTACCTCAGCGTTAATCTTTTGGAAGATAGACCAAGGCATCACATTGGATGATGCCCCTGAGTCCACCATACAATTATGCACATTTCTGTTGAAAATCTCGAAAGTTAAAAGAAAAGGAGGTACATTCTTGCGAGTACTAAGAGTAGTAACTTGTGGTTTCTTACTCGCAATTTCTAATGCTACTTTATCTACATTATTTACATTATTTACATTATTATTTACATTATTTACAGGTACTATAGGAAGGCTTCCTTTATCTTGAGGATCAGGATTATTTTTAGTGGAAGTCCTCTACGAAACTTTGCTTTGCACAACCTTGCTACCACTTGAATTACCATTCTTGTTGTTCTCTGAAATATTTTGCAACATCTTTTGTAACAAAAATGAAAATTTCAATAACTCATAAGTAGAAATGTTAGCCCTTAACTTTTTAATATCTTCAACAACATCATAATCCAAGTTGGGGCTAACATTACTTTGTTTAGTTTCTACTGATTTAGATGGCTTTGGAGGTGAAGTTGTAGTGTTTTCGGAAGAAGATTTATTTGTTGTCTTACTCCTAGTGTTATAAGGGTGATCAGTCTCGATGTTGGCCTGGAAGATGCTATCCGAGAAGTGTCCAAAGATGTTTGGAGAAGACTCTTCTTCTTGGACTGTCTCTTGTTCAACTACCTCTTTAGGAATCTCAGAAGGTATCAAGTTATCTTGGGCTTCTAGAATTGTTTGAAGAGCACATTGCAAACTTTCTAGATTTAAGCCTTCAGGGTTTGGGTTAGGTCGGTTGGTAGGAAAGGGATTTCGGAAAGGAGGTTTGTAGGGTCCTTTACTCGAAGAAGCTTCTTCAGTTGACCTTTTTAAGTCTATAACTTGATTAGAAAGCTTTTGAACAACTTTGGTTAGGTTTTCCAAATCAGAGTTTTTAGGTTGTATTTTACTTTGTGTGGGTCTAGGGAGGATTTCAATCTTCTTTTTGGAAGAAGAAACAGTCTCAGTTTCATTGCTAAAAGAGTCCTTAAGACTAAGTATGTCTTTTTCTATTTGGGTGGCCTCCTCGAAGGCTTCTAACAACGTGGCCTTTTTTTATTGTTTAACCTAAATAGCTATGCTTTGATGCAGAGATTTAGTGTAGTAGGCTATTACAAGACTCTTAGCAGGCATGGAATCTATAGGGATTCGGTTTTTAAGCGTTAAGAATCTTTGATTAAAGTCTTTAACATTTTCCTTTGGGTTCATTTTGAGACTAGAAAGGTCCATGACTTAGACTTCCGGAGGTTTACCGTCTCCGAACTTTTCCAAAAATCATGACTCAAACTTGTCCCAAGACATGATAGTATGGGGTTGTTGGGAAAAGTACCAAGTGGATGCATTACCCTCAAAAGTATAAGGGAACAACCTACAGACAACATCTTCATGTTCAACATTGCAGAGTCTTATGGCTAACATAAATTTTTTGATATGATCTTCAGCTATCTGTTTTGAATCGGGATCAAACTTGGGAAGCCACTTCTCCGGGTGTTTAAGTAAAGGGTGTTAGGCTCTAGGTACAGCTACAACATCCTGTTCCAACCAAGGTCTAGTAGGGTTGTTCTTATTTTCCATTGGGGTAGTGGGTGTAGAAGGCTGAGAAGGTGAATTGCCTTCATCTGACGAGAAATATCCTCCAGAAGAAGAAGGAGATGAGGGAGGTGGTGAAGGAGGTATCCCAGATCCTCCTGCACCAGGATTTGTGATTGGATCTGTAGGATTCATAGTGAGGTTAGTGTCACCTAATTGTTCTCTGATATCAGAGAAGTCTAAAGGTTGACCCCATGGACGATTTGGTTGCCTAAGATGAGCTAAGGCACTATGTGTTTTGATAAGAGATTGACGTACAATCTCTTGGATGTCACCACCTGTAGGATTAGGGGTTGTTGGCTCAACTGTGATCTGTGGATCTTCGGTTGAAGTAGTTGTTGTTTGAAGGGGACTAATATCTTGTGAATGGCTTCTGGTTACTATAGGTGATCGGTTAGGGGGGGGGAGGAGTCTTGCGACTACCTCGTGCCATTAATTAAGTTTAGGCCCTCCTTCTAGCGCCATTTGTTGACGGGCGAAATTGACCGTCCGTCAACTGAGAGAGTGGAACCGGTCCGGGGTTGTCTAATAACCCAAGCCGTTTGGAATGAACCACCCTGACGGGTTTAGCGGCTCCGTTAGCCAATCTAAGGTCCTAAGAAAACCAAAGAGAAAACTATTCTAAACTAACTAATCTAACTAAAACTAAATAAAACAAACTAAACTAATAAACAATAAATAAAAAACAAACTAATACACTAATCTAATTAAAACAAATTATTAAAACAAACTAAGCTAATCTAACTAACTATATATATACAAACTACTAATTATAATATACTAACTACTAACTGAAATACAACTTATTTACAAAATATACAATATCTACAATTCACATATTTGAATAAAACCTGGAAAACTCATTATATTCTTCCCTAAGACAACAAGAGATATTTTTGTTGATTTTTTGATTTTATGAACAAGAAATAAAACTTACTGAAATTAAACAACCTAATATACTAAACACACATATATATCTAACTAAACTTATATCTAAAATAAACTACTAATAAATATACTAAACAAACAAGTGACAAACTGACCTGGAAACGCTCCAAATTTGTCCTGTGTATGATGACTTCGAAGCTGGTCGGAGGAAGGAAACTCGCACCGGATAATCCAGAAGCTTCTCGTAAACGATAGGCTACAATGCTCTTTGAGTTTATTTACAGGACAAACAAAACATAAAAAATCATAACAATTATATAATTTATAAATCTCTGCAATAAGGGAAACCTGTTATGCAAAACTTATACTTAATAATTCAACTCATGAAGAAGAGAAATCTGTCATTCACAAAATGAATTAAGTAATTGCTATGTTTTTTATATACACTGGAAGAAATCAGATATGGATTAAAGTGATTAAATCATATCATTTGCACAAGATTAAGATAGATAAAGTAGTCATTAACCAAATACAAATTGATACACATGAACATGAAACAAAATATTGATATAATGAAAAGCTAAAGTTGTAACAGAACATCAAATTATGTCTCAATCTGTATTAAAATTCCATATCCTTGTTCTTCCACGAATGAGGATCATATTATTACAAAAATAATGAGTATTTATAAGTTTTTCCATAGGGTAAAACCTCCCTGTAGAAGTTATCAAACTGTTTACAAAATCTGGGAAGATATTTCCAAGATCAACTAAACTAAGAAACTAAAATGAAATCAAAATATCTAAATATCCTCTAAATTGTCCATCACATCCCATGCAATTTCGAATTCACCTGAAACAGGTCAGAAATAACAAGTTAGAGAGATATTTTATTAATAAAACAATAAAAAATTTAATTCTACAGACTTAGCTACAAAATCATCTGATTATGTAGCTAGTCTAAAATAAGATACAGGATCAGAATTGAAATCAAATATTTTTAATAAAATCAAATTGAATTAACAACCAACAGTCACTTGAAAATGAATCATTTCATTTGAAAATGTTATATCATTTAAAACTGAATAGAATCAAAATCCAATAACCGAATAGAGTGTCAGGCATACTCTGTTTCGATTGTTATCATAAATCGGGTAGACAGAATCAAAACCAAACATTTTTTAAAACCATTTCATATCCAATTTGAAAGAAATGCAATCAACCAAATCATAGGCAGACGTTGTATTTTTACAACAACAAGAGATACGATCAGATCGAAACAAAATCGTTTTTTAAATTATTTTAGTTGTCATGGCACTAAACGATTCAAGTGGATTAATTCAAACAGGTGCGAGAATCAACTCATATAAAATCGTAACCAGATCGATTTGACTTTGATCACAATCATAATAGAGTCGACAATGTGATAATTGATTATTGCAAAATGGGCAAATAAACTTGATTGGTATTGAACGAAATCATTAATTTCAAACAAATCATGACTAAGTTTAACATAGAAATAGATCGTGAATCTGGATATAACCAATCTCGTTTTACAAATCAAATTCAAACAGAGTATCCATTGCAATTACGAATCCAACTTATAACATGGTCGAGCTAACAATACTTCATTCGATGCGAATTAACCAGCTGGGTTCAGCATAATCGTTAAGCAATAAAATCCATTCCTTGATTTGGGCATGTTTGTACAGGTCCAAATAAAAAGAAATGTTTTCGAAGAAATAGAGTCACATTGGAAACGATACAAGTTGTATTCATGTTGCTTGAAGGTCATATGGCACAACAAAACCGTAACAATTAACCTTATCAAAATCGTTGCCAATTATAGCATATGCATTATAACAAAATCGAATCGAAATGTGATCATGTTCTCAATCGAATATGAGGAACATCTCCTGACTAGAATAGATACAAACGACTTCAATTGACAGCAGAGCATCCATTTTAACCCAATCAAACAAATCAAATCCACACTAAGATCAATCAAAGCGATGAAAATCTAAGAGAATATAAACTAGGAATAGATACAAACGACTTCAATTGACAGCAGAGCATCCATTTTAACCCAATCAAACAAATCAAATCCACACTAAGATCAATCAAAGCGATGAAAATCTAAGAGAATCTAAACTAGGAATGATTGGAAAAATGAAATTCCATTTAGTCAAAGCAAAGCTATGTATAGAATGCACACAATGTAACAGAGCCATTCAATGCTTTGAACAGAGCTGTTTAAAACCGAATTCAAATCGTTATATAAACCTAGATTATTTACAAAAACAAATGATACTAAAACATACCTGTGTAGCGATGAGGCTACTCACTTACGCCAGCTTTGAATTTACAACAGTCGTGGCTGATTCCACATTTTTAAACAAGATAGAGCCGGTCGTCTTTTGTTTCTTATATATCGCTTGTAGTTTGGCCTTTTGACTGGTTAGGGTTGCAATCTGGTCCTCTAAATATTGAATCTTTGACTAGAGTATTGGAACATCATTATAGTATCGCTCTAACCATGAACTACATTGATCACAGGGTGAAACTGTAGGTTTAGACAAAGCAGGAGAGGGTTTGGATAAATGACCCGGAGTTTCACAAGGAAACTTAATGCCTGGGTAGTTAGGGTCGTCCTGTAGGCAGGGGGGTAGGTTTGACACAAAGTCATACGAGTGTTCGGCACACAAACCTTGCGAATAGGGGTATTCGCTAGCCAAGAAATGATTCACTTCTGAATCAGAGTCTTCACTTAAAACGATAGGGTTAGGCTCGACAGGAGGTTTTGGCTTGTTCCTTGCCATTCGTGAAATCAAACGTGCATTCTTTTTCCCTTTGGCATTTGCGGTGAGGTTTGCCTTGGGATTTTGCCCATAGGCTTAACAGTCTCAACACTCTTAGTCATAGTGTGGGGTAAGTTGATAGGTGGGTTAGCCGAGAGTTTAGGTAGTAGGATATGGTAGGGCACTGGGGGTACAACCTTGACCTCGCTCACCACAGGTTTGTCAACCTGTGTAGGGTTCGGATCCTCGAAACCATTCTGAGCAATGAAATTTCTCCAACTATCCCCATGCAGACTCAAATGACAGACAACGATAAGATTAAAATACCCATAATGAAAAAGGATACTATCAGCCTGGTGTCTTTTGTACTTCTTCAACATTTTAAACAGGCTTTGATGCAAATAATAGGGCATATTGAGCTGATATCCCATAAAAACCATAAGAAAACGCAGGTGGTGTAGGAACACAAGCCCGTACTGACCTTCGTAGGTCACAAACTACTTGATTATCATTAATAAATCATGCCAACGTTGTTTGAGCATAGTTACAGGCATACCTCTATCACAGGAGGTGATTTTGCATGACTGGAAGAGCAGTGTCCATGGAACCTCCTCGACTTTGCAATTCTTGAACCATCATTGTCCAGTGGTAGATAACCTCGTGGTTGAGCTGATAAACTGCTCATCAACCTCTAACTGTACATTGCATACCTTGGCTCAACAGCCATTGAAGGTCATGGCAAACTATCGAGCTACGCAGAGGTTAAAACCCTCGAAACGTTCCACGAAGGTAAGCCATCCACTATCTGCCAAATCTTGGCGGGCATTGTCAAACATCAACAGGGCCTGGTTGCCATTGGGTTCAACTCGCATGACTGGTGCCATGGATTTGAATGCATGGTAAGGGGAGGGTTTGAATTCATCAACACACAGTAACAGAGCTACCCGAACCAACAACAATGAACGAGTGAAAAGGGGTAAGCGTTAATGCAAGCATGCGAAGGTGGTGGAGTTATTCACTGCCATGCATAATACTCATTATCCAAGTACAACCACCAAATTTCATAGCTATTCACTCCATAATAATAATCCAACCATTAAGCAATGTGTACAACCAATAAATGCAATGTGCATACCAGCATGCGCCAACACTATGCCATAGTGTTCAAAACATTCAACGTATAGATCATACCAAAATCATTATGCGCCAATGTATTAATTCAAAAATTTAATCAAAGTGCCAAATGAATTCATAATAGTTGACAAGCTAAAAGTTATAAAAAGATTAACATAAGAATTATATCATATATATATATATATATATATAAACACAATTAATCATAACCCCTATGCAGAATAAAAAATGA
>JZKD02S1795071.1:209689-263661 GCA_000966675.3 Picea glauca | reverse complement strand
AGTATAAACCCAAATGCTCAATGCCTTACAAACTCAACAAAATCAAGTTTTGCAATCAATATAAGAATGTCCAATGAGCATAGTTCGAAAATCCTTTCAGCCACATAACGATAAAGAAAAGGTAAGTGCAATAGAAAATATCGATAAAAAGATAATGACAGTTCAGATAATGATCAAAATGTGACCTCGAAAGGAGAATTTTTCACGCTTACAGTCGTGAAAATTTAATGAAGACAAATTTGCAAAAGTCGCAAGAAATGAAAGTGTCGTCTATTTGAAGAATGCGATGAAAAAATTGATGTTCTCAAGACTTAGGTGTAGGCAGCTTATAGGATCATAAAAAAGTGAGTTGTCTGCCAACAAATATGAGGGAAGCTCCAACTCCCCAATTCTCTGGCTACAACTAGAAGGAGGCTACAACCCCCTATGTTCTTCAACTACAACTAGAATGTGGCTACAACCACATGTCCTTGCCCTGTCCAAGAACCCTATCGTAGAAGTAGAATGATGGAACCACTGTCACACTATCACTGTGAGATATATTGTAGTAGACTTGTACCAATCAACCTGCACGAAACAATCTATAACAACATGTACCAAACAACCTGTAATCCTCCTATACCATAAGCAAGTGCATTAACCATGCACCATCCTATACCTCAACCTATACCATCATAAATTGCATCAACCATGCACCAAATATGTACCAATCATGTATCAAATACACATAAAATATGACTCATCAAGATGTACCAACATCATCAATTATACATCTCATGTATGTGCCAACTCATCAACTACTTGTCTCAACCATGTACCCAACATGTACCTCAACCAAAATCCCTCATAAATTTCATCATCCAAATATGATTTGTAACTCTATAAGAGACCTAGTGTATATGATTGCATACATGCAAACCCTCCTTAACTTTAAAAACAAGAGACTAGCATTTTCATCAAACTTTACTTTAGTCTCACATGACTAATTTTGGATTAGTCAACAACCCTTAATTGAAATAATCATAACTATGTACCTTTAATGAATAAATATCTAAAAATAGTACACAATGTTTTTCAATTTCTTTATCCAATTCCTCAAGGTTTCACTACTTGTAACCTCTCAGAAAAGGACTTATAGCAAAAATGGCATACCTTGTTGAATTTTGGATTATTCTAGAAAGTGAACTTGTAGAGCATGTATCGCATGGAATGTTTTTTGTATGGATCTGAAAATGGTACAAAAAATACTATAGACTGTACTCTAACCAATACATTTGGTCTTATTGAATTTTAATATGTTACGAAGAAGTTATGACATTTTTACCCGAAACACCTGTTTTAGACTAGTTTAGAGACTAGCCATAAACCATATTTTCCATAGAGATTAAGTCCAAAAATACAATGACCCACAAGTTGAAATTTTTATCACCGCTACTTGGATATGTTTCCTCAACAACCTCCAAATTTTGCAGTCTTAATCATTATAGAAAAAAAGTTATTGTGAAAATGGTGAGATGACCTATAAATAACATACCTTAGAAAACATCATAAAAAGAATTTATCCTCCCTTGAATTTCGGCATTCTTTACTTCACCTTCCCTCTAAAATTTGCCTTAGATATCCTCTTTTTACCTCAGTCACTTATAGATATTCAATATGCTCAAGTGTAATTAAAATGAGAGACCCTTGCCTCTTATGTATACTTTTATGTAGCTTCCTCAAGGTCTTACCTTCTAATTGTCTTAAACCACTTTCCTTATTTTAGGGCTAACCCACTTCTAACCACTTGTCCACTTACTAATTTCTCCATTAAATTTATGATTTAAATAATTTCTTTTGTATCCACTTTGAATTATAGTACACTCATCACTTCACTTTATTATTTACCTTCTAACTATCTTAAACGACTTTCCTTATTTTAGGGCTAACCCACTTCTAACCACTTGTCCACTTAGTAATTTCTCCATTAACTTTTTTTATTTAAATAATTTATTTTGTATCCATTTTGAATTATAGTACAATAATCACTTCACTTTATTATTTAAATGATTTCTTCTTTGTAACTACTTTGACTACTTTGACCTTTTGGGGCTTCTAGATGACTCATGAGGGTTGTCCAACTTCACATGACCATAACTCTCTAACCATGAGGAGTTATGTGACGTTACACATACCATCAGAAATGGAATGACATGTACTATCTATATAAAATAGTCTTACCTTCAAATATCAAAAAACTCATACCATTATACATCAAACAAACTTGGGTCCAGTACCCAAATGTTTGTGCTACCAAAATTCGCTATCACACTTTCTTCAAGGATTGACACTAATGACAAACAAGCCAAATAATAAAAAAGTGGTGGTGGGGGTAGGTGGTATACGGGTGGGTTTTGATGGACCCTCAAAGGATGCACAAGTGATTATAACACCCTAAGCCTGGGAAAAGGAAACCCAAAAGCAACACCAAGGTACCCCGGGGGTGCAATACTACTATACCTAGAAAATATATCGTCGACTTGCATACAGATGAATAAAATTAAAATATTAGTACCAAATACAAAAATTCAAAAACATAAACACAAACATTTTGAGAATTATACGATATTTAACTTTACACATGATACCTATGATGTTGTTGACTTATCCATCCTAGACGAACAATCCATGGCATCGCCTGGTGCCAAATCCTATAGAAATAAGAGAACATATAAACAATTTGAGTATGTCATAAGATAAAGAAATGAATATGTTGAATCTATCAAATGTGATACATACTTGTGTGTATGGTGCGCCCAAATAACACGTTTACTCTATTGTTTCAATAGTGGTGGGGCTAGGCACTAATGCATCCATAGGCGTAGAGGGTCTACTGTTGGGAAGCAATAATTGAAAAACAACATATAATAAAATATATATATAAATACACAAAATACAAAATAAATATATAACGGTGAAAAACAAACAAAAGGGTTAAGATACTAACCTCCTCCATGAAGCTATGTTGTCCAGTGGGCTCTATAGGCCCATAACATGTATGCCCGCAGCTGCAACATCTTTGAGGTTCACATGGAATAATGTTATGTCCATGCCCTCTACTCATTGTACTCCCCTGTGAATGTTGACGCTCCAAACCCCCTATCAATGTCACCGACATGCACCTCCAATCAAGATAGTGCAACAAAGATACTATGGCTATGAGTCAATGAGGAGATGGCTATGAGTCACAGGTGAGTGTTGGGGGTTTTTGGCCCTTGACCAAGTTTTGGGATAATCTTGGTCATGTTGACCGTTTTTTGAACTTTGAAAGCATGTTGAATATGGAGCGCCAAACGAAGCGAAGATTGCGGAATCTTGGCCCACGTTTGGGTCCCTTTTTGGGTTTTGGGAATATGTAATGGAAAAGGGATGTTCGCCCATGGGTTTACCCATGCTTAGGCCACTTTTGTATGTATAAATAGAAGGATAGACAAGAAAGTAGTATTAGTCAAATATTGTATCTATGTGATATAGGCTATGTGCCAAGATGGGATCTGTGTGATCAAAGGTTTTGGTCATTATGTATAGACTTGCAAAGCTTAGTGAAAGTCCCTGTGTGAATATATAGAAGGATTTGCACTGTAAGGAAAGGAAGAAGGATCTAGTGAGTTGTGCAGATCTTTTTTCCTGTGCGGAGTAAGGGTTTCTAAGGCTATGTTCTTGTAATCAATTGACCGATGATAATAAAGAAGAGTTGCTACACATAGCCCCAAGGTGGGGGTGAACCACGTAAATATGGTGTTGTCTTCTTTGTGCCTTGTTTTGATGCATTGATGTGATTATTTTCTAAGTGATTTGATATGAGTAGATAGATATGATATATATATGCTTATACTCAGTGCTTATGATGTGTAGAATGTTAGATATGATCCATGTGTATATGCTAAGTGCTTGATATGTTAGATCTGAATAACATGTTGATGCTAAGTGCTTGAATATTCTAGTTCATAGTGAAGGTTGTGAAGCTCTGTTATACTAGCGAAGTGGTTATTGATTGCATAATAAAGAACCAATAGTACTAAGTTATTTATTAAGGGTTAGAATCACAGATCAGTGTGCCAGCTAAGGTTGCAGACACTTGAGTCCTGCAGCCACCGCTGCCTCTACCTCGAGTGAGACTTCATCTGCTTCGTAGGTGTTACTGAAAGGGTTGGTAGTTAGGGTTTTGTTGGTGCGTTGTTGTCACATTGAACCCCGGGTTTTCCCCTATGCCAACAAATGGTTCCATTGATGGGAGTAAGACTGTGATTGTTGGGAACTAAGAAGAAGAATCTTTATGTAAAAAGGTTGACCTGAAAGTATTGTGCGAAGACCTGTGCCCTAGTGCACAATATTCTACCCTATTTATAAAGCTCTGTGCTAAAAGAGAGAGGCCCGATCTGAAAGAATGAGGCTCTATCTAAAATAAAGAGACCCAATCTAAGGAAAAGAGGTCATATCTCAAGAAAATAAATGAGATTTGAATGCTTTGTGCTCTAAGAAAGGTAAACGTGGCAATTCTTGACTAAAAGAGGTAAGGTCTATAATCTTTGTGCTATGATAAAGGTAAGAATAGTTAAAAAATTTAGATCTGGAGGCTTTGTGCTCTGTAGAAGTAAGATAAGTGAAAATGTTTGTTTCTAAAGTATGGATCTAGGTATGTTTAATAGAATCCATCCTAGTTTGAAAACTAAGGCACTGATAGATGAAAGAAGGCTTGATATGAGTATATCTGAAAAGAATAATGATAGATATGTTATACCTATGCATAGAAAGAATGTCTATACTAAAAAATGGATGCAGCATCCTAGAAATAATTTGTTGCAGGCTAACTCCTATGATCCTAGTGTGCATTACAAATGAAGCTGGGGATCATTTAAAAGAAAGAGAGGAGTGACCCTCTGTTATAGTTGGAGAGGACCTGAACATCTTGCTAGGGAATGCCCTAGAAGAATATCTAGTTGTCTTTGTTGCAAAGATATGGACCATGAAGTATTGGAATTCCCTATAATGATCGCTAGGCTTGAAGGAATGAATCTGATTTAGGAAAACCCTAAAGACGATCCAGAGACTCAGATTGTGACAGAATGCCAACAAGAATCATAGAAAGTATTGATACAAATGAAAGAGACCCTGAACAGCCACCTACATGTGATATTATCGGAAATTTTCAAAGAAAAATAATGCATTGAAGCAAGAATAGGGGACTTTGACATTGACTGTGTCCTTGATGAAGAGACACAAGTAAATATTATGCCAGAAATAACTTGGGAAGCTATAGGGAAGCCTGCTATGATCCCTTCCTTAGGAGGAATAAGACTATTCATATGAAAGATGATGATGTTATGTGGAAAGATCGCTCAGATACCTATGACAGTCAATGGAACTTCAACAAAGGAATATTTTGAGTTTATCAAATTCATTGAAGACAGTGCCCCATTTACCATGTTACTAGGAAAACCTTGGAATGATAGAGATCACGCTAGAAAGAAGGAAGAATAAGAAGTCTTAGAACATAAGAGACAAGAGTTAAAGGATTTCATGACCCAAAAGATAGCACAATTGATTGAAGAACAGGAGAACAGATCGAAGCTATATTACACTAGAATCCTATATGTCGAAGCTATGAGAACATCGGAAGACATACAAAAGGCTGAAATTTCTACCCCAGATAAAGAAGAAGTGATACTCCTGAATCGTAGGAGAGAATATCAGCAGGACGAAGTGCCTATGTCCAAGGAAAATAAGAATCGGAATGGGAAAAGAACCATGGAGATGAAGCTCATGGGGAAGAAGGCTAAGATCAAGAAGTTACTACAGGTTCCAGAGGGTACATCACAAAAAGAAACTTTACAGAATTGGAGCTTCACCAAGATATCATCACAATGACATATGCCACTTCTCCATGATGAAGCAATATAGTCGTTGGAAGATGATATATTCATTCGACTAATGCCTTGAACGACTAGGAAAACATTTATATCTCACCACTAGACCGTTGGACCACACCATAATGAAAAGAACAAGAGTTAATGAGGCTCATAATCGTTGCAAGTAAACCATTACCAAGATTTCCTATTTATCGCATTGCGCCATCCATGAAGAACACTTTTTCCAACTGAGAATTTGAAGCCCACATATTAGCAATTGCATATAGTGCTCATTGCGCTCTTGTTGTTCAATCTAGTTCATTGTCTAAAACGGTTGTGACCCCAATTATTTTATCCTAAGCACATATGTTCGATGAGCTTACCTCTACCGAAGAATTAGTAACAAAAGTTCTCCTCGAGTCAAGGATTGAGAAAATCATGTTGGAGCGAGGGTTATCCACAGGTGTAAAAGAATCATCCATAAGAGGAATAGCAACCTCTCCATCCATTACTCGAGCTGGACCATCTCGACAGGCATACGAGAAGAGAACTAAGCATAGAGACCACCTCGCCAATGCCAAGTTGATTCTGAGCATCCTACCTACCTATCTACCCCCTCTGAGTGGTGCCATAAATTGTGAAAGTGTACCCTGAGAGTTTGAATATGCTTTGATCACTGCGTACCTTCCAAAAGGGGTGCGTGCAATTCATACCAACTAGGATAAGCTCGCAACATTGAAGTTTAGCAACTTCAACCTTGGTGATAGGAAAGTTTACAGCATGCTCACCCCGCATAAGTACTTTACCAGAACCAATGGAAAGAATTCAAATATTATCCCTCAGTCATGGACTCAAAACCTCGTGTAGTCCACACTACATAATGTGATGAAGATCCCACACTTTGATAGACACCAGGAAGTGAACGCATGTATTAAATTATTGTTGTCCTGCTACCATGGAGGTTACTTATGGTTGAACCTTTGCATCACTATGGATCCGACCTTGATCAATCAGATCATAGGACTTAGTATGTAGGGCTCTGACCCATAGGACTTTTACCCTAGAAAGACATCAGACCGATCATTATCATAGAGGATCAAAGAGACTCATGGAGATGTAGATAAGGGTACATGAGGTTACAAGGTAGTCTTTATCCAAAGTGATGCAGTGAGCCTTGCATGTCAGTTGATCACAGGAAAACTAGTTCTCAAGAATCGGCCCACCCAAGTGATTGGATTCGTAGTCGACCTCGTAGGGAAGTATATGGAGGGACTACATATGAACTAGGCATAGTGCCTTGTAAACTGGCTAGACCTTGGTTACAGGGAGGCACAAGACCAAGGGTATGAGTTCCACTTTAGGTGGCTTCTCATACTGATAGCTTTCATCGCATGGGAGATGCCAGAAGGTGTGACCTTCCCAGACATCGAGCCCTTTGAAACTTTGGCTCTGAAGTTTAGTACCTTGTGGTACTAGAGTGATATGAACAAGCAATGGAAATCCAATGCCATCTTCCACACTTACTACAATCAATTGAAGATCACCATCCAGTCTACACCGCACATCACTTCGAACACCCTCTATAGGTTTCAGCCCCTGATGAAGTTCAACACAGACATGCACTTTATCTACATCATAGAACGTGTTGATGAGCACAAACAACAATTACATTCCTATTATAAATTAACAGAAGAATATCTGGAGAAGATCACCAAGGAGTGGTTGGCAGACCTCCTCATTTCAGCAGACCCCATAGAGAATTTTGATATAGATAGTCCAAAACCTTTGCATGATACTCCTGGACCAAGAAAGACCAAGAAAGATGAAGAACCTCAAGATTTCAACAGTACCTCTACGAAGACCACTTCAGTCTCACTTGAGCAGGGACGTGATGGTGGAAAGCTAAGTGGCACATAAGTCGAGAAAAATAAAGGTGAAGTTACATTTCCTAGAGAGGAGAAGGATCCATACAAGAAAATAAAGGTCTCCCCCTAGAAGCCTTCATCCAAAAAGAAAACAAAAGAAACCAAGACAATTTTTGAGACTATCCTTACCCTAGATGACTTTAAATTCATCATCACTACATTGAATGACGCTTCACTAGAGATTGCAGAGAAGAAGAAAGCCAAGCAGGAGGCGATGTACACTCGGATAGAGATAGAGCTCCAAGGACTGCAACAGGCACTTCAGTTGAGGCACCCAGTCTCCACTGCACCCCTGTCAGTTGAAATACCAAAAGAAGGAGATGAGCTAGCTCAACTCCACCGAATCATGGATTCAGTCAAGGCTCGACTTCGAAAAGCACAAGATGAAGTAGAGCAAGCCATCCATGCTTTGACACAAGTACAAGGAGCACTTGTAGAACAATACAATGTTGTAGAACAAGAAAAGAGTGCTCTCCAAGAAAAATGGAATGACGAGAAAGAAAAAATATAGAAAGGAAAGGAACAGTTGTTGGCAGAGCAACTGGAGGTAAAGGAAGCAATCAACAAAGCACTTCTCTCTGTGATAGTCATAGAAGTGAAAAATGAGGAACGAGTCCCACAACAGGTGGCGCAACTTGAAGAATTAATCCAGAAAATTTAGTAGCACATCCCAGATATGGAACTTTGTACTATACCTGAGACCCCTCAAGAAATAAGAGACAAAAGTGAGGCAAATTCCCACAGTGCAATTGGTAGATTAAAATACCTCATCTTGGAATGCAAGCAGTTGAGCTCCAGGAGTGATCAGATATATGAAAACCTCATGGAGAATCTAGAGTTACAGGCATTGGAGTCACAACTCCAGGAAGCAAAGAAGCACGCAGATACGCTACATGTGCAATTAAAGGCCTTAACACCAGTTGAAAGAATGAAGAGGTTTCAAGAACATTGCACGGCCCAACAACAGATCTACATGATCCAAAGTAAAGTGATGAAAGTCTCTCAATGACTTCAACTAGTGCAAGAGAAGGCATGCCAACTGTTCAACGAAGTTGAAATCCAAGGAGCCGATCTAGAAGAGATTATCATCACAACAGAACAATGCCTAGAAGGGATAGTGAATGACGTAGTGATCCAGGAGTTCACTAAGCAAGAGTTCGTAGCACTGCAGCAGGTCGAAGCAGCACAAGCCAAGCTCAAGGTATTCAAAGAAGAATTTCTCAGACCAGAGTGACTTGGGACGAGTCACAAGTTAGTTTTGGGGGCCTTTTGGCCCTTGACCAAGTTTTGGGATAATCTTGGTCATGTTGACCATTTTTGGGACTTTGAAATCCTGTCGAAGATGGAGCACCAGACGAAGCGAAGATTGCAGAATCTCGGCCCACTTTTGGGTCCCTTTTTGGGTTTTGGGAATATGTAATGGGAAAGGGATGTTGGCCCATGGGTTTACCCATGCTTAGGCCACTTTTGTATGTATAAATAAAAGGATAGGCAAGAAAGTAGTAGTAGTCGAATATTGTATCTATGTGATATAGGCTATGTGCTAAGATGGGATATGTGTGATCAAAGGTTTTGTTCATTCTATATAAACTTGCAAATCTTAGTGCAAGTCCCTGTGTGAAGATATAGAAGGATTTGTGTTGTAAGGCAAGGAAGAAGGATCTAGCGAGCTGTGAAGATATTTTGTCCTGTGCGGAGTAAGGGTTTCTAAGGATCTGTTCTTGTAATTGATAGGCCGACGATAATAAAGAAGAGTTGTTGGATGTAGCCCCAGGGTGGGGGTGAACCATGTAAATACGGTGGTGTCTGGTTTGTGCCTTGTTCTAATGCATTAATGTGATTATTTGCTAAGTGCTTTGAGATGAGTCGATAGATATGATATATATATTCTTATGCTCAGTGCTTATGATGTGTAGAATGTTAGATATGATCCATGTGTATATGCTAAGTGCTTGATCTGTTAGATATGAATAACCTATTGATGCTAAGTGCTTGAATATTCTAGTTCATAGTGAAGGTTGTGAAACTCTGTTATACCAACGAAGTGGTTATTGATTGCATAATAAAGAACCAACAGTGATAAGTGCTTTATTAAGTGTTAGAATCACAGATCTGTGTCCCAACTAAGGTTGCAAACACTTGAGTCCTGCAACCACCCATTCCTCTACCTCGGGTGAGACTTCATCTACTTCGCAGGTCTTTCTAAAAGGGCCAGTAGTTAGGGTTTTGTTGGTGCACTGTTGTCGCGTTGAACCCTGAGTCTGCCCTTGTGCCAACACCCCTCATCAATTTCACTATTTACATTATGTGGTGGTGGTGGTGGATTTGGGTTTTGATCTTCATGGTTTTCTTGTGAGGGGTTTAAATTTTCTTGGGGTTCCATTGTATTGTATATGTTGCATTTTAACATCCATGGCATGTAAATTAGTTTCCTTTTTTACTTAAAATACTAAATTATTGGAAGCAATATATTAAATTAGATTGAATAAATTGGATTAAATTTAAGATAAATATAACATACCTGGACACACGGTGGAAGTGGAAATATCCTCTCTTTTTCCTCCTCTCTTCACACTATTTTCCCAATGAGAAACGTGAACATGATTTTGTGCACAATATGCACAAAATTGCTCTCGAATTGTTTTTAAAATAACAACAATAAGAACCCACATGCATTCTTAAGAGAGTGCACACATTCTTAAGAGAGCGCACATGCTCCTACTGCTTAACCTGCATGGAAATCCACGTGGAGGTTTGGCCACAACCGAACCTATAATTGTAGGAACGCGTACACTTCTTTTGAGTGTGTGTTTTTAATCATTCCATTGCCACTTTTTCGGCCACCAAGTTCTTGCACTCACCCAAGCATAAATGGAGACATTATTTGTTGACTATGGAGTTTGTTTGATACAATCATCATTAAATGATTCTGTAATATTCCAGATATAAAAATGTATGCATAAAAGAAGTGAATAGATAAAAATGGTAGATGAACAACAACATAATCAGAACAACACCACAATAATACCAAAATGATACCAGAAGAACACCAAAAAGAGCACTTCAATTACTGAGAGAAATGTTCACTTGCCTCTTCGAGGGGGAAACCTCCAGCAGAGCAGAGATTTATTACGATAATATCCAAGAAAAAAATTCTCATACCCTTGACTCTGATTTATACTGAGTATGTCTATCAAAAGAACAATCTAGAGGAAGATCCTTCTAGAAGAAGAAACTTCTATTAGGTCTTCTTACATTGGACTTATTATTCCTTATTGCTAAGCCTTATTAATATTGACCTTTATTACATGGAAATATACTATTCTACCTATGTGAGGGGTTAGGTCCCTAACATGTCCTCCCCCTTAAAAATAACCTTTTTCTCAAAGCTTCGGATGAGGAAATTGCTGCAGAATAGTAGTTGATTCCCAAGTGGCATCTGTTGGAGTTGTATCTCTCCACTAGACTAACACTTCCTTGATGGTTCGTTGATGCAAAAGACGATCACGCTAGTCCAAACTTGCTTGTGTTTGTAGCCAAATGGAGCCTTCTTCATCCAAATTGGGAAGGTTGGTTTGAGTTTGACACTTAGTGCCAATCACCTTCTTTAAGAAGGAAACATGAAAAACATTATGGAGCTTAGAATGACTAGGAAAATCTAACTAATAATCCACCTGTCCCACACACTTGAGAACTGTATAAGGACAATAAAATTTGGGTGCTAGTTTCTGACAATGGAAATCCTTGAGGGAAGTTTCCTTGTAAGATTGCAGTCAAAGAAACACCTAATCCCCTTCTGAAAATTGACGTTCAGAGTGACCTTGATATGCTTGTTTCTTCATTCAATTATAGGCCATGAACAAATTCTCTTTGAGGGTATGGAGAATAGCCTCTTGAACTATAAGTGTTTGGTCAAATTCTTGGACCTTCGAGACACCTGGAAAATATGAGAGAACTGAAGGTGTCTTTTGTGCACATACCTCTTCAAAAGGATTAATGTGGGTAGTTGTATCGTAAGAAGTGTTGTACCACCATTCAGATAGTGGTAACCATTGAGCCCACTGATTTTTCCTTTCCAATGCAAAAAACCTCAAATATGTTTCCAAACACTTGTTGACCACTTCAGTTTGACCATCAATTTGGGGATGAAAATTTATGCTGAGATGCAATTGGGTGCATTGGAGCTTGAACAGTTCTTGCCAAAAATTGTTGGTGAAAGTTGGGTTGTGATTAGAAACAATAGAATGCAGCATGCCATGAATCCTAAAGACTTGATCCATGAAAGGCTTAGCCATAATGGAGGATGTAAATGGGTGTTGAAGAGTAAAGAAATGAGCAGACTTGGAAAGAGGATCAACTACCACCATGATGACTAATTTATTTCCCGATGTAGGTAAGCCTACAATAAAATCCATAGAGATATCTCGCCAAATAGCAGGTGGAATCGAAAGCGGTTGTAGTGTTCTAGGAGATTTGACTAGTTCACTCTTATTGCATTGACAAACATCACATTCAGCCACAAATTTATGAACATCTTTTTTCATACCATCCCAAAAAAAAGAATGTCAAAAAGTAAACCCTGAGTGCCCAATTGTGGGTGTATCATGAAGCTCAAAAAGTACTGTGGATTTATGTTTTGTCTGGGTACTTAAATAAATGAACTTTCTATCGAATCTCATCATTGAGCCAAGAGTACCTTGAGGATATTGGAGAATTGGATAGAAATTGTTGTATCAGATGCGAAATTTTGCAATGTTGTATCCATTCTAGGAGAACAACTTGGAGCCAATCTGGTATAATGAAGGAGAGAGAAAAAAGGGACCCTTCATCTTCATATTTTCTAGAAATTGCACCAGCAACCACATTGTCTTTTCATTTCCTGTAAATGATATCATAATAATATCCAAAGAGCTTAGTCACCCATTTTTGCTGCTCTGGGGAGGGAAGGCATTATTCCGGAAAATACTTGAGACTTTGATGATCTATCTTAATTTGGAAGAATTTCCCCAATAGATAAGGGCGCCAAAGATCCACGACATGTTGAATAGCCAAGATTTCCTTTTCATATATTTATTTTCCCAAATTTCTGTTTGACAGTTGTTTGTTGGTAAAGGCCAAAGGATGAACCTCTTTCATAAGGACGACACCAATTCCTTCCCCGGATGCATCACATTCTAGGACAAAGGCCTTTGTGAAATCAGGAAGAGTTTCACTGGAGTGGTGCACATAGCCATCTTCAAGGTTTGAAAAGCCTAAGTAGCTGTTGGAGTCCAAGTGAAAGAATTATTTTTAAGTAGAGCAGTGAGAGGTGTTGGAATATTTCCATAATTATTAACAAAATTGCAATAATAACTTGTTAAACCAAGAAATCCATGCAATATTTTGAGAGTCTTTAGGTGAGGCCAATCTTGCATAGCTTCAATCTTTTTAGGATCCACCCAGACACTGGCCTTGCCACCAATGTGACCCAAGTACTTGAATTTCGAGGTGCCAAAAGAACATTTAGACTATTTGAGGAAAATTTGGTGTTGCGTGATTAGATGGAGAATTTGATCCATATGGGAAAGATGAGATTGCTAATTTTTACTATAGATGAGAATATCATCAAGGAAAAATAAGACAAAATGATGGAGAAAAGGACAGAAGACATGATTCATGAGGCATTGGAAGGTGGAGGGGGAATTACACAGGAAAAAGGGCATGACCAAAAACTCATAGTGACCCTCATGAGTTTGAAATGAATTCTTAGGTATGTCAACTTCTTGCATACGTATCTGGTGGTAGCCAGAACACAGATCAAGTTTAGTGAAGTACTAAGCACCACTCAACTCATCCAAGAGATCATCAATGATAGCAATGGGGAACTTGTCCTTGATGGTGAACTTATTGAGGGCATAAAAGTCGAGACACATGTGCAAAGTACCTTCTTTCTTAAGTACCATGACCATAGGGGAAGAATAAGGGTTGGTATTGGGGCAGATAACACTCGCTTGGAACAATTCCTTCACTATTCTCTCAATTTCATTCTTTTGGGCAAAGGGGTGGTGGTAAGGGAGAACATTGGGAGGAAGAATCCTAGGAACAAGGGAAATGGAATGATCATGAACACCATGAGAAGGAGGAAGGACCTAAGGGGTGGAAAAAACAACTTGATGTTTTGAAAGGATAACTTGGAGGTCAAGATGCACAGAGGGTGTCTTAACAGCTTGAATAGAATGGAGTTGAGAAATGATACTGGAGTGGCCTTTCTTGAGGAGATTTTCCATACGATGGGAACTAATGATCTTAGGGGAACCATCTATGAGACCTTGGAATTGATACTTTTGTCCTTCATGTTGGAATTGCATGGTAATACCTTAACCCATAAGAATGGGACCCAAAGTGTGTAACAAGCCAACACCTAGAAAAATGTCACAAACTCCCATGTCAATGGAAAAAATATGAGATTTCAGTTGGTAATTTCCATTTTGAATACGAACATTTTCACACCACCCACCACATTTCATGGACCCACCATTGGATATCACGATTTGAAAATTATTGGCAGCACAAATATAGCAATTGGTTTCCTGGGAAATGTGACGATGAATAAAATTGTGGGTGCTACCACTGACAACAATGATGATTACCTTCATGTGCTTAATGTAACCAATGATATTGAGTGTTTGGGGGTCTGAGAAGCTAGTGAGGGCATGCAAGGAAATAAGTGGGTCAACTTCAGGTGGGTCAGCAGGCTTTTGGGTGGCATCGGGAAGGGAGGGTTCTTCAACAAAGGGAATGGTCACATCTTCTTCAAGAATATCTTCTGAGATTGCCATAAATAGTTTTTGTTCCTTACACTTGTGCCCTGAAAAATTATTTTCATCACAATTATAGCAAAGACCCTTCAGTTGGCGTTCATCCATTTTATCTCTATTTAGTTTCTAGACCTTGAGGGGAGTAACAGGGGGGTTAGGATTAGCAGGTTGAGGGCAAGGAACAAAAGGGGTTTTTTTGTTTTGGGAAACAACAACTTGTTGGGCCTATTTAACACATTGATTAGCTTCCAACCAAGTGGGAGGGCGGGCCATGAGAACCTAGGATCATATTTTATCCTTGAGACCACTGATAAAGCATTCACTGAAGAGCGCATCTGACGTGCCCTTTGTTCAAAATGCCAAATACTCAAAAGAAGTTATGAAGTGTTCCACTGTGCCTAACTGTTTAAACTTGGTCAAATGACCTAGATAGTGGGTATCAGTATCAAAGCAAGCATAGAGCTTAGCAACAAATTGGGTCCAGGAAATATACCCCTGATGTGAATTTTTACACCATTGCCACCATTTCTAGCATTCAGGATCTATATAGGAAAACATAGCAAAGTTTGGCCAACTCATCAGTAATACCATGCAAAGAAAATTAATTATTCATTTGAGTGACCCAACCTGTAGGATTGGACCCATCAAATTTATTGACCTCTATGTGAGGAAGACGAGGTTCACAATGAAAGGAATTGGAGTGAAAATGTGGAGATTGAGAGGAATCAACATCATCAGGTTGTGTTTATGAAGAAAGACCCGTAGGGAGATTCAACAATTGATTGACAACATACTAGAGGGAGTTTATGTGGGTTGTAAGGTTGGCTTCCAAGGTGTTAATGCAGGAATTGGTGGAATCTAGCTGAGATGTGAGATGTTTGATAGAGACATGGGCTTGATTGACATAATTTTCAAGATATTGGTTGCAAGTGGTGGCCATTGGGAGAGGGGACGTGTAGGTAAAGAAACAATGGGTGGGTGGGACCACAAAAACAAATAATTAGAAGTGATAGCTACCATGACGATCGGTGCTTACAGGGAAATATTATGGGATAGGTGGAAAAATAAGGAAACTTCGAAGGGGTTGGGTCCATTGAAACAAAAATGATTAAAAATGAAGCGTATGAATGCAATCAGGGAGAAAATAGGAATCCAATGGAATAGGTCCCAAATAAGGGTGCCTATGGATTTATACTCCAATATGAAGAATACTACCGCGATGAAATTCCCAAATGGTTAACAAGAAGAAATGTGTAGAAATTTCGCAACTTGAATGCAGGAGAAACAATTGCACCACAATATATCTTGTCTGTTCAGTTTTTCTTTCCATCCCAAGGGTTATGTATTCAAGGGTTTTACAAACAAGGGATTTCCTTGTGCTACATCTCTTTGATATATGTGTGGGGTCCAACAGTAGTACTCGACCCAATATATCAGGGCACCAACTAAGGAGCCTAGACCTTGCCCTTAGACATACTACCTAAATACCCAGGTACTAGAGAGGATATTCCGAAGTGTTTTTCTCGGTGACAATATAACAGTCAGGCAGTCGATCGATTTATCTATGGAGGGCTTCAAGAGATCTAGGTCGATACGTATACAAGTGTTTTCTTATGTGATAGCACTCGAAGGGGTACCAACAAGGTTTACAAGGGTGTCCAATAGATGTGCTCTTAGGTACCACTTGTATTTCCTATGTGTATGAATCCCTAACTGCAGGTTTATGTGTGTAACGAAAGATGTCTGTAGCTTAAAGATGTCGGAATATGTCTCTACCCTGAAAAAAATTAACCCACAATTTTATGACGAAGAAGGTGCTCTTATACCACTTGTAATATTCCATATATAAAACAGTATGTAGAACATAAATGAATAGCTAAAAATTGGAGTATAACAACACCACAATAATACCAAAATGATACTAGAAGAACACCAGAAAGAGCAGTTCAATTACTAGGAGAAATTTTCAATTGCCTCTTCGAGGGGGAAACCTCTAATAGAGCAAATCTCTATTACAATAATATCCAAGACAAAACTTCTCATACCCTTGAATCCTATTTACACTAAATATGTATATCAAAAGAACAATCTAGAGGAAGATCCTTCTAGAAGCATAAGCTTTTATTAGGTCTTCTTACATTGGACTTATTCTTCTTGATTTCTAGGCCTTATTAATATTGACCTTTATTACATGGAAACATATTATTCTACCTACATGAGGGGTTAGGTCCCTAACAAATTCAAGTGTATAATTATTCAATTTGAGTCAGAGGAAATTTGGGTTAGGGAGATTGAATAGGGTTGAAAATGCACTAAGAATGAGAATTTCTTTGTTGGATACTATGTCAATGCAAGTGGTAGGATTGGATATTATGAAGGAGTTCCATGTGGATGATGTAAATTTTGAAACATGTGAATGGCATGCCAAGAACAATGATGTGAAGATAGGGAACCATATTTGGATTACTTTATCTAGGGAGGATTCATGTTTGGGAATTAGTGGTTGTGGATCTTGAGACGATATGTGAGAGAAAACTTCATTAGAAGTTACATAATGGTGTTTTAGGAGGTAATTTTGAGGAAGACCTAGTAAATGAGAGATACTATTGGAAAGGAATTGTTTAACAAGTGAAGAAATGGGTCAAGAATTTTAGAATTTTCTAGTGTTATAAAGGAATAATTTGGACTACAAGATTGTTTAACCCATTACTAGTTCATCAGAGACCATGGGAGGATTTGAGCATGGATTTTTTTCTTTGATTACTAAGAACAAAATAAGGTAATGATTCCATATTTTTTTTAGTTGATAGATTTCTAAAATGGAACATTTCATTTTTTGTATGAAGATGTGTTTTGCAATGAATGTAGGTGTGTTGTTTCTCAAACAAGTTATGAGGTTGCATGGATTGATTAAGAGCATTAATTAAATAGAGATAGTAATCTTTGTGGTTAGTTTTGAAAGACCTTGTGAAATAAAATGGATCTTGGATTGTAGTTTAGTTAAACATCCTATTATCCAGTCAATGGACACACTAACATTGTATGTATGATCTTGGAAAATTTGTTGAGATGTTTAGTTAAAGAGAACCTTGGACAGTGGGATATGGCCTTGGAATGCATATTATTTGCATATAATTCAATTATTAGGTCTACAGGTAAGACATGTGTCTAAATTGTACTATGTGGGAGATCACTTGAAGATGCAACAAGTTTATTAAGATTCCTTGATGCAAACATGAAGGTTGTAGATGAAAATTCATTGTAAAGCACACAAATGAGGTGAAGGAGAGGTGTAAACAAAGTATTCATAGGTAGAAGGATTTGGTTAATGATAAGAGAAGAGAGGAGAATTTTTGAACGATATTTATCCCTTGCACATTTGAGGAAGGTCAGGTTCCCATGGGAAAAATATAAGAATTAAATAATTAAGAACATGATACCTCATAGAGTTTAGCGAATTTTCAAAGAATGTGTATATGTTGGAGTTTCCTAAAGGATTGAACATTTCCCTAATTTTTAATGTTGTGTATTTGTATGAGTACCATGAATGTACAAAAGGTGAGAAAACTAGCACATGTTGAAGAATAGAAATATAAAATTCAAGAGAAGGAAATAGATGAAGTGGAAGAGGTTTTCGATGAACATGTTATCATATGGACAAAGAGGAAAGAATACAAGGACTTGTTGGTTTTTTGGAAACATTAGACTTTTGAAAGTTGTGACTTGGTTTTCAAAAATAGATTTTGGCCAATTTGGGTGACCATCAACTAGAATCACAACATGCATCCTAAGAGAAAAATGCTAACATTTATGGATTTCTAATTTAAAAGCATCTCTAGTACTAAGCAATCTTGCACAACCAAAAATAAGTTTTTCATTTTACTGTCAATTTTTCTTAATCAAATTTCTAGTTCATTTAATGCTAGAACAAATCTGAGGGTTATATAATTAAGTTGAATCAAGTTTACATCACAATTATGGTTGCATTCAATAGGTTTCCATGGCACAAAATTCATGTCCAAAACACATCGTCATCACTAACAATTGTCTATCATGTGATCTAAAAATGAGGTTTACCTTGGAGTTTTGGGAAATTCAAAGTATTAGGACATGCCAAATTAGAGAGAGATTAATGAACCCTATTGCATATAAAAACAAATTAGGCCTTCGGGATATTTTGAACAAAACATGGGAGTATGAGAATACGTGTGGCCTTCAATGACATTGGAAAATAAATGTGTGTGTACTCCACCTCATACTTCACAGGGAGACCATTAGATTCACGATGTGGAATAAATGGATTTCAAACCACCCCTTTTTCCACATGGATTTTAATTCTAATTCAACAAAAAAGACATGAAAAAGTAATAATTCTACACTATATATTTCCACCATAAGTGAAACTATGCTTGAATGGTTTGGACTTTTCCAAGATGAACCGGACTCAAAAAAACTCAAGAAGTGCCTCGATCTATTGAAACTTTTACTCTGGTGATTCTCCCAATTCCAACACAATTCAAAAAGAATGTTTATAAAATCTCTTTGATCTATTGAATCTTTGTCTTTGGTTATTACTAGATTCTGAAATAAATCACCTAAATTGGAGAATTGGATGAACCAAGTATAAAGGGTGATTAATATCCACACTGTTATATATCATTGAATGTTGCAAGGGATTGGGTGATATATAGGCCATTGGATTTGAATGGATATGATCCTTATAAATGACAGAAAATATCCACACTACTACAAAGCATTGAATGTTATAGATGCTCTAGAATTTAAATTGCTTTCAAATCCAACAACCTATATATCAAGCCATGTAACATTAAATACTACATAATAAAGTAAATATTGTGAACCCTTATAAAACTATCTATATATCACCCCATGTAATGTTGAATGCTACATAATAAGATCAATATTGTTCATCCTTATAAAACTTGGTATGTCCATAGCCAATGAGATGGATTACCTACTTGGATAGGTAGTTTCCCCTAAAAAAAATATTTATCCCCACCCAATTTGAGATACTCTTTATCCTCAACCACACAAATTGTATCCTTGAGCCAAGAGAATGACTAACCCAATATAGAATCACTAAGGTGCCAATTTCTCTTCTCTAATAAAGTTATTCTGTCATCCGATGACATTATCTATAGTGCCTAGTTATTAGTCCCTACTGTAGGCATAGAGGGACTATAGCAATCGATAAATTGTTGACTTCATATTAGTTTATCTTTTGACCAAAAAATTTTCCATATATGTATTTTTGAAACCAGGGAACTGAAAACATTAATTTATATATAAAAAAAAGTACCATATTTGTCATGATCTGATTGGACAAGGGATTGGAGGTCTTATTGTCGGCTTCGCTATTCCCAATGTTATATATGTTAGCATATCCAAAGCATTTGATCATATATGGTATTTTTGAATCATATATTTTGTTATGCATTGGTAGAAGGTGGATTAATGCTAGCATTAGTTCGAATGTTTGGTTTATCATTTTATGCTAGGTAAATTTATGGCAATGTTTGATATGCTGGCGTATCCAAAGTTTGTCCTTCAAATACATTCTCTATTGTTCAAACTATTGTTACAAAAAAAAAAATTAATTGGGATACGTCAGAGACCTGCCACATCGCATTTTTTTCTTAAATGTTTACAAAGAATTTCTGATAGACTTAAATGTTTACCTCGCAAGCTTGGCAACGTTGAATGCTTACTTAACAGTCTTGTTACAATACATTTTCTTCCATTTTTTAAATTTATATTTTTCAGGGACATTGTTAGTTCACTGGTTCATGCTTTCTTTTTGCATCTCCACCAATTTCTTATTTGCATGTTGTTGTTGTTCTTGCTTGCATGTTCGTGTTGTTGTAGTTTGCACATTTGGAGTTCTGCAATTGCGATTGGAACTACATCATTCCTGGTGGAGTGGTTGTTGATTTCTTCTTTCTTGGCTGCATGTTGTTTGTTGTTTTTTAATTCGACTTTGTAGGGTTCAGGTCCTACGCCTACAATTGGGCCTTTTGGTGCTTCTTAACCAGGTTGTTATTTGTTGCTTGTTCTTGTTTGCCTAGGGTTTGCAATGTTGGGATTCTGCATTTGCAGTTGGAACTCTTGTTACATTATTTTGTAGTGGATTCTACATACAATACTATTAAGATAAAATAACATAGAAAAAAAATGCAGTCAATGTAAATTGCATCTCTTAAGTGTTGAACCAAATTTTGTCGGCCTCAAACTATATTTCATAGTTGGCGATGATTTTTCCATGGATTATGTGTTACTATGGTTTCATAGTTACGAGCATAGAATTTTTTGTGTGAGCGATATATTTGTTCTCTCCCTTTTATTTTCCTCTTGTAAACTATGTTTCCGGCTCTATAGTTTCTCTCCTTTCTAGGGCCATTCCGACCGACCAACGTCAGGTTGCATACTTAGCTAGTTTTGTGGACGCGACTTCGCATATAGGTTCTATCGAACTATGACAGGTCATGTTCTGTGTATACATCTTGCACCCAAAAGTTCCATGCTCTAGAATTCGACCTGACACTCCTTGAACTCGCAACCATGCATGTGCCTGCAATGAGTTTAGTTATTCTACCTAGCTTTCCATACTTAGTCAAGTTTTCAAAGTTTGTGGCGCAGCACGTGCCACCCGCGTGCCCCGCTCCCACCAGGACCTTCCTTCACGCAGGCCCGAAGAGCTGAAATGCCCTTCAGATCCCGTAGCGAGACCTTTTGTCACCCACCGGATGCTCTATTGATCTCCCGTTAGTCTTCTCGAGAAATCAGGTTTCGCGTTATCGCGAAACCTGTGTGCAAGGTTCTCGTGCTACTCAGAACCCCGACACCTGATGGGCACGTGCGTTATTCCCTCGCCACATCACCTTCTCTCTCCGTGCGATCAGGAATAGCGTGATCGCGATTTCGCTGGTTGAAATCTCTTGCAATGAGAATTCTCGAATGTCGAATCCCAACTTTCCGGTATCTTGTGCCACCTATCCCTATAGTGATCGACAGCTCCAATGGCTTTAGGAAATCGCCAATCGCGATTGCGACCAGTATGAAACTCTCACCTCCATAAACTTCGAAGACCGAATCCCGATGGTCCTTGGTTCTTCTTTCATGTGCCTAAGGACTGACTCCCGAGCAACTTCTCCAAGATCTGACGATCGTCGGGGCTTCGCAGATTTCCCCCTGCAAGACCGGTTGTCGATTCCTCCTCCTTGAGGAATCCTTCCGCTTTAAAGCTTCTTCCGGTTCAAAACTTCTCTTGGTCCTCCTTCACGGAATCACGAAGGAACTATCGCTTCTGAGCTTGTCGACTCTGATCCTTTCATAGACTTTTCGCACACTTCTCGTGCTCGACCCTCAACAACTCTCAAGGTGTTGATTCCTTCAGATCCTATGCACTTGCAGCCACAATAATCCCTGCCTTCCTGTGCTCAAACTAGCTACTGAGACTTCAAATTCAGCCTGCACTTCTCCTACACAGCTCTATCAATCTGCACCAACATTTGGTTGAACGAGAATAAGAGTTTAACTGTCTAGCCTCATCAACGCACTCTATGTGGATGAATTCAGCTGCACTCTATGCAGGAATCTCCCGGCTCAAACAGAGAAACAATTGAAACTCATTCTCTTCACTCTCAGACTTCAGTTAAACCTCTGAAATCACATGCACAACATATTCAAAACAAATGCATACAAGGAAAACATTCATTCAAGAGCACATAAACAACATACCCATAGAGAAACAACACCAGACATGAAATTGAATCAAAGACTCTCTTCTATTAATTCAATACATCTGTACATGGTTGTTCTTCACAAATTCTCTGCTTGCTCTCTCTTCTKCTCCTAAATGAATGAATTTTGAATGATCCCCCTACAATGATACAAAGGAGGGTGTCTATATCCCGTTTCCCTCTCGAACTCTAAAACTGTCTAATCTAGACTTAAACATCTATCTGCCTACATTAAATCCATTAAATGCCTTCCTATTTATTTCAGACAAGAGCATAAAGCTTGAGGTCTGATATAATAGAATAGGTGCTCCTTCATAAATGTTTCATTGAAGGATATGGCGCATCATCTTTAATGAAAATTCAAAAAGGTTCGGCTGGCCTTGTCCAGCTATTTGTCGCCTTCTATGCTGGCTCGCTTGTTTTGGGCGACGCTCCTTGATGAGTTGGCGATGCTCCTGCATCATACTCCTCCGATTGAAAATTTTCATGGGCTCCTGTCCATGAGCTCCTGCATGGTCTGTCCATGCTTCTGTATCACTGCTTCATCTTCCCAGTTAGCATCTTCGACTAGGTGATTCTTCCATTTCACCAGGTACTCGAAATACTACTTTCAATTGGTCTTCTTTCCCACTCGCTTGTCTAGTATGCACTCCATCTGTGGCTTTTCTGCAATCGGCATTTGCTTCTGCCACTGGATTTCTGGTTTCTCATTTCCAGTCTCTATTTCTCCAGTCATGTATGGGTATAAATCCAAAACGTTAAATATTGGAGATATCCCGATGCCATCCGACAACTCAATCTCATAAGCATTTTCTCTAAACTTCTTCAGGACTTTACAGGGTCTGATTTTCTTCATTTTGAGCTTATTATATGTTCCCCTTGGGAACATTTCTTTCCTCAAGTGCACCAGAACCAGATCACCAACTTTAAACTGAAGTTGTCTCTTCCGCTGATCGATTTTGCGTTTGTACTCCTGATTTGAATCCATTAGTCACTGCTTCACCTTTTCGTGAAGTTCTTTCATCACCTCAGTGAACTCCTCTGCGCTAGCACTGCTAGTTGCAGCCTGTTCTAACTCCCCGAGTTTAGAAACTCCCCTTGGCTGTGTCCCATACACAATCTAGAATGGACTTTTTCCCGTGCTCCGATTTATAGAATCGTTGTAAGCAAACTCTGCCTGTGGTAATATGTTGTCCCAGCTACCATGGTGCTCCATCACCAAGCTTCTCAATAGATCCCCCAAAATTTTGTTGACCACCTCGGTCTGTCTGTCTGTCTGCGGATGGCAAGAAAAACTAAAAGCCAAGTTAGTTCCTAGCTTCTTCCACAGCGTCCTCCAAAAATTACCTATGAATTTGGTATCCTTGTCCGAGACTATGCTTCTTGGCAATCCATGAAGTCTAACAATCTCTTTGAAAAACAAATTTGCGATGTGGGTCACATCGCTGGTCTTCTGGCATGGAATAAAATGTGCCATCTTCGAAAACCTGTCTACCACCACAAATATGGAATCAACCCCTCTCTGCATTCTCAGCAAACCCAATACAAAATCCATGATGATTTCCTCCCATGGCCTCTCAGGTATGAGTAATGGTTGATAAATACCTGCATTCTGCTTCCGGCCCTTTGAATGTTGACATATTCGACACCTGTCAGCAAACTTCTTGACATCTGCTCACATGCATGGCCAAAAATATGATTCGCTCAGCTTGGTGAACGTTTTGTCGTGACCAAAGTGACCTGCTAAGCCCCCGCTGTGTTTTTCCTTTAGAAAGTTCTCCCTCATGGAGCAATCTGGGATACACAGTTGATTGCCTCGGAATAGAAATCCCTCCTGAATCATGTAGTCTATCCATGGGCTCCGATCTCTAAGAACGGGATTCTCAACTTCTTCATACTCTTCTCTGAAGTCTGCATCTCCTGCGTACATGTCCTTGAGATTCTCAAAACCCAATGTTTTGACTCAGAATTCCTGTAGCAACAAGCATTTCCTTCTCAAAGCATCAGCCACTTTGTTAGTAGTCCCTGAAATGTGTTTAATTACAAATGTAAAATTCTGCATATACTCTACCCATTTTGCATGTTTCTGGTTCAACTTCTCCTGTTAATTCACAAACTGCAATGCATGATTATCACTGTACAATACAAATTATTTTGGGATCAAGTAATGCCTCCACTTCTTTAATGCTTGTATGATAGCGTAAAATTATTTATCATACGTGGAGTATTTCAGCTTCGCTTCATCTAGTTTTTCACTGAAATATGCAACTGGCCTGTCCTCCTGACTCAAGACCACTCCTATAGCATATCCACTGGCATCACACTTCACCTGGAATGTCTTCTGAAAATCTGGAAACACTAACACTGGTTGCTCTGTGATCTTTCGTTTCAACAGATTGAAGCTCTTCTCAGCCTCTGTTGTCCAATGAAAAGTTTGGTGTCGCTTCTTCACTGTGTCCATCATTGTTGTGCTAATTCCACTGAAATTCCTAATGAACTTTCTGTAGAAACTAGCCAAACCATGAAAACTTCTCACCTCGAAAACATTTCTCGGTGATGGCCAATTATTGATCATGTCCACCTTCTCTAGATCCATTTTCAATTCATTCATTGATATGACAAAACCCAAATAGATGAGTTATGTCTTCATGAAGGAACACTTCTTCATGTTGACCAACAACTTCTCTTGCTGCAGTCTTCTCATCACAATGGCCAAATGCTTCAAATGCTCAACCTTTGTCTTACTGTAGATCAATATATCATCCAGATATACGACTACAAACTTCCCGATGAATTCCCTCAGGACTTCATTCATCAACCTCATGAATGTGCTCGGCGCATTTGTCAAACCAAACTACATGACCAGCCATCCGTACAAACCTTCATTTGTTTTTAATGTTGTCTTCCATTCATCACCTTCCCTCATGCGAATCTGGTGATATCCGCTCTCCAGATCAATCTTCGAAAAATAATTTTCCCTACTCAGGCAATCCATCAGATCATCCATTCTCGACAGTGGAAATATGTACCTGATGGTTATTTTGTTTATCGCTCTTGAGTCAGTTCACATCCTCCAACCTCCATCCTTCTTTGAACTGAGCACTGTTGGAACAGCACATGGACTCAAGCTCTCCCTGACTAATCCTTTATCCAGCAAATCTTGGACCTAGTTCTTGACTTCCTCATTCTCCTGTGGCGTCAACCTATACGCTGGCTTGTTTGGTAAACTGGCTCCGGGTATGAGATCAATGTGATGACTCACACTCCTCATCGGTGGCAATGAACGAGGTAGTTCGTCCACGATGATGTCAGCGAACTCTCCCAACAGTTCCTGAACCTCATCTGGTAGGTCATCCACTCTTGTGCTAGTCAGGACAATTCTCGGTTTCCTGACCACAAAGAATTATGGATCCTCCTTCTTCTCCATCTCTGTAAGCAGCTCCTTCCCACTCATGATAAGTATGGTGTTACTTATTTCCAGCTTTACCTCCTTATCCTTTATCAGAAGTAACCTATGTGTCCTCCCATCCTTCTCCAAAGTGTAGGTGTTCATCCTCCCATCATGAACCACATTTCTATCATATTGCCATGGTCTACCCAATAATACATGATAGACATCCATGGGAATAACATCACATAGGACCTTATCCCTATATTCACCCATTTGTAAATCAACTAAACATTGTTTAGTGACACTCACCTGATGTCCCTTCTGTAGCCATGAAACCTTGTATGGACTCGGGTGATCGGTTGTCTCCAGCTCTAACTTTTCCACCATCTCGGTTGAAATGAGATTGTCGGTACTTCCGCTGTCCACAATGACCTTGCATTTCCAGCCCTTGGTATTGCACATGGTCCTGAACAGTCTGGTTCTCTGAGTTGTATCCTCCACCTCTTTCTCGGGTGTTAAAAGAACTTTAGGCACTGTTAGTGACTTCCCACTCCCAATGTCTTCATTCTCAACATCATGCCTCTATGCCTCAGCTATGTGAACTTCTCCTCTGTCCGTTTTCCTATCTGGACAATCAACGGCTTTATGTCCATCCTTTCCACATGTAAAACATGTGATGACTCCTCCTCTGCCTCTTCCCCTACCTCTGGTACGAGGAAAAGTGTTTGCATCAGCATAATCACCACCCTTCTCTGTATGTTGTCTCCTCGACTCATCATATTGTTGTCTTTGCTGTGAGGTTCCACCTCTCTCGATCTTACCCTGAGGTTTCTTCCATTCCTCCTTGGGTTTCTGATATTTCTCTTAGGCGACTGCCTTGCCTCTGGGATGACTTCTGCCTCGCCCTCGCTGACCTTGCTTATGACTCAGCTTCTCCTCGATTTTCAGAGCCATCTGATAAGCATCCTCAACCGTTCTGATAGTTTCCATGCTTAATTCATCCTGAATGGCGTATCTCAGACCATTCAGGTATCTAGCTACCTTCTCATCATCGCTCTCCCAATGACCTACTCTGATATTGAGCTTGTAAAACTCCTCGGTGTACTCTTTCACCGTCATCAACTTTTATCTCAGGTTCTGCATTCGCCTGAACAGTGTGATCTGGTAATCCCTTGGGATGAATTTTTCCTTCATCTTCGCGATCATTCGATCCCAGCTTTTAATCTTTTATTTTCCTTTGGAACGTCTATCTGCATGTAGCTCGCCCCACCATAACGTTGCATGTCCTTTCAAATGCATGACAGCATGCCTGACCTTCTTGTCCTCTTCAATGTCCTCATAGTCGAAGTAGGTATCAAGAGATCGGATCCAATACAGTAGCTCCTCTGCATCCAGGCTCCCTTCATAAGCTGGAATATCCATTTTGGTCCTTGAACTCATCCTGGCGATAGCTTTTATCAACCGCTCGGTTGACGCATCCTCTGTTGTGACTTCTTCTACATGTCCAGCTTCCTCTTCAACCTCGGAATCACTAAGATCCCCTGCACCAACTCCGCGTCTTTGTGCAGTGTCCATCTCCTCAAGCCTTGCTCGGAGATCTCTCATCTGTCGTTCCATTTCTGGATTTCCTGCTAGCCTACCTCTTCTTCTCACCTCCCTGTCTTCTGGGTCAAGTGATTGCCTTTCTCTCCTTGGCGACATGGTGTCCTCTCTTCTCTCTGCTACTGAAAGCAAAGATTTCCTGCTCTGATACCACTCTGGCACAGCACGCACCACCCGCATGCCCTGCTCCCACCAGGACCTTCCTTCACGCAAGCCCGAATAGCTGAAATGCTCTTCAGATCCTGTAGCAGGACCTTTTGTCACCCATAGGATGCTCTATTTATCTCCTGTTAATCTTCTCAGGAAATCGGGTTTCGCGTTATCGTGAAACCTATGTGCAAGGTTCTCGTGCTACTTAGAACCCCGACACTCGATGGGCACGTGCGCTATTCCCTCGCCACGTCACCTCCTCTCTTTGTGCGATCGGGAATAGCATGATCATGATTTCGCCGATTGCAATCTCTTGCAATGAGAATTCTCGAATGTCGAATCCTGACTTTTCGGGATCTTGTGCCACCTATCCCTATAGTGATCGACGGCTCCAATGGCTTTAGGAAATTACCAATCGTGATTGCGACCAGTATGAAACTCTCACCTCCATCAACTCCGAAGACCGAATCCTGATTGTCCTTGGTTCTTCTTTCTTGCGCCTAAGGACTGACTCCCGAGCAACTTCTCCAAGATCTGACGGTCGTCGGGGCTTCACAGATTTCCCCCTACAAGACCGGACATCGATTCCTCCTCCTTGAGGAATCCTTCCACTTCAAAGCTTCTTCTGGTTCGAACCTTCTCTTGGTCCTCATTCACAGAATCACGAAGGAACTATCCCTTCTAAGCTTGTCGACTCTGATCCTTTCAGATACTTTTCACACACTTCTCGTGCTCGACCCTCAACAACTCTCAAGGTATTGAGTCCTTCAGATCCTATGCACTTGCAGCCACAGTAATCCCTGCCTTCCTGTGCTCAAACTAGCTACTGAGACTTCAAATTCAGCCTGCACTTCTCCTACACAGCTCTATCAATCTGCACCAACATTTGGTTGAATGAGAATAAGAGTTTAACTGTCTAGCCTCATCAATGCACTCTATGTGGATGAATTCAGCTACACTCTATGCAGGAATCTCCCGGCTCAAACAGAGAAACAATTGAAACTCATTCTCTTCACTCTCAGACTTCAGTTAAACCTCTAAAATCACATGCACAACATATTCAAAACAAATGCATACAAGGAAAACATTCATTCAAGAGCACATAAACAACATACCCATAGAGAAACAACACCAGACATGAAATTGAATCAAAGACTCTCTTCTATTAATTCAATACATCTGTACATGGTTGTTCTTCACAAATTCTCTGCTTGCTCTCTCTTCTGCTCCTAAATGAATGAATTTTGAATGATCCCCCTACAATGATACAAAGGAGGGTGTCTATATCCCGTTTCCCTCTCGAACTCTAAAACTGTCTAATCTAGACTTAAACATCTATCTACCTACATTAAATCCATTAAATGCCTTCCTATTTATTTCAGACAAGAGCATAAAGCTTGAGGTCTGATATAATACAATAGGTGCTCCTTCATAAATGTTTCATTGAAGGATATGGCGCATCATCTTTAATGAAAATTCAAAAAGGTTCGGCTGGCCTTGTCCAGCTGTTTGTCGCCTTCTATGCTGGCTCGCTTGTCTTGGGCGACGCTCCTTGATGAGTTGGCGATGCTCCTGCATCAGTTTGGCGGGTTGACACCTTTCTGGGTTCAGAAAATTTAAAACCATTTGTCACTCCCCTCCTTCCCCGCTACCTTTCGCCCTTCCCAATAGACATTAATTATGCTTTCAAAAGTCACAATCGACCATACAGGTTTGAAAAGATTGACATTAATAACCCGAAATCTCGAGGACATCTTCCATTAAAATGAATAGACAGTCGAATATTATGGGATCTGGTGATTTCATTTGCCTACATTTTGAATTTGCTATATATATATATATGGATCTTTTAGTTTTCTTAAAGGCTTCAACATAGTCCATGAACGTGTCACCCACAGAGGCCTTGATGTCATGTCCCTCTTTAATATCATGCATATCTTATATGTCATATTTGAGAATTTGCTCAAATATCGGAATGTTAATACCTGCTATTAGTCACTATTCACCGTACATATTCGAAAAGATTGCCATTTATAAGGGAAAATATCGAGAACATATATCATTAAGACAATTTAACACAAAATCAACGGACGATCATCCAATGTTTCTTTTAAATACTTATTTCCATTTCTCTCTATCATGAAAGAGTTGCGCTTTAGGGTGCCTTTGTTCTAATGTTCCTGGTCATGGACATGTAAGACAACTTAGAGATGCGATTGAGGCCCAGATGAAAGAAGAGAGACTAGTTTTATGTGATGTGACATTTGAGTAAAAAAAAACTTTGTGATCCAACATAAACTTAGAGAGGAGGAAAAAAAAAGAACAAGTATCTTCTGGTTGGTGTTCTCCTTGTGTTCGATGCTTTGGTTGGTTGAAAAGGCTGCCTGGAGATTTGTTTGTTGAACTTCTTTGTTTTCTTGTTGGGAGTTGTAATGGATTTTTAGGTCACATGCAAAATAGTTCTTCATTGAAGTATATAGTTTCTTCCAACAACACAGATTTGGAAAGTGTATCGAATTCTACAGATCCCACAAGAATTTTTCTTCCTTGGGGATGACGCACTTACCATCACTTGCAAAATAGCCTATGATGTTCATAAATGACACAAAATATTACTCCATTTGTGAATGTAACCAGAGTTGGGTAACATAAACTATATGGGTGAATAAAATGACATATTATTACTACAGAAGTTTCTATTTCAAATTTTGTTGAGCTACTTTTGGGTGTGGTAACCGACTTGATAGAAATCCATGTTCTTTGTCAAAGTTTGTTTGGTTTCCTCTGGATGTAGTTACAGACTCCACATATTTGGCGTCACCACCGAACATTCCAGAACTTTATGTGGGCCACCATATCTGCCACCGCTATGAGTAAATATATATTCTGATGTGATGTGCAACATTTGATACACATTCCATACCTATGCTGATGGGTTGGACGTTTCTTCCAATTTACTGTAATAAAGAAAAGAAATTCAACATACAAATCTTTAGGCAGGATTTTCAAGAAAAAAGATGATCGGATACAGGGAGAATAATAGTCACAACATACTTGAATTTGTTTCTCGTCCCATAACTATTGTGACATAAAATGACTCCCTCTAGTTTGAAATCGGCTTGAATCGCATTTCTAAGTTGTCTCGGATGTCAATGGTCAGGAACATTGCAAGGAAAGCACCTTAAACCCCAGGTTTTCGATGACAGAGGGAAATTAATACTTGACAAAGAATGGAATATTGGATAACAAGCCATTGCAAACAGGCCATATATAGAAGAGACAAGAAATTCAAACAACTAGGATAGATGTACTTGGCAACGCCAATTAAGTACAACACCCGAAATTGATATTCAATTCGTTTTTTACGAATAAAGGTTTTGAACATCAAGAAAATTGTCAACAAGCTTCATCAATGAACATATTTTTTATTGGTCGGAGGCAGGCAAAATCACAATCGTTGTGGAAAATAGTCTTAGCTATATTTTGTAACCCATCTTATTTGAATATAGAATAATTTCGGTTTATTTTTTAATAGTATTTTCCAATATCTAGTATTTGTTTTAATTTTATGTTGTACCTTCTTCCCATGTGTCGTTAAACATGGAAAACAAGTTTTTCTTTCTATTTCCCACTACTTCAATTTAAATAAAGCATGCTCTATTCATTGCTTACATTTTACATTGAAGAATAATTTGTCATAAACCATACTTATGTGGCATCGGCCCTATACTTAAATAAAGAAATTGGAGGACCCGTCCTACTTCCATTCTTTGGGTCCCGTAAATAGAATGAATTAATGAGTTACGACAAGGAATCTCAAGTGTTGACGCAATGTTCTTGTTCAATATCTTTCATATATTGCAACTTCTTTTATTTGATAATATCTGTGCATATATACTAATATGAGTACTATTGGAATAAATACAAAAACTTCCTCTTCAACAAAGCTTAGGCAATTATGTTTGGGTTTGCGGTATTAAACAACTATGTTCCCTGTTCCATCATATACATGTTATAGACAAAGATCTTCTATGATCTGCAATTTATGCTTTAACTACTGATAACTCACCATGAGTTTGAAAATCTTGGCATTAATAAAGGAATGATTGAAGTTTTCTTAATTACATAAATCACACCAAATTTTGATTGCATTTAATTTAATTTAGATATTAATGTTTATGGAGAGTTGGATTTTTCTCATGTCATTGCAAGGAATACAAGATGAATAGATGTTAAGGAGTTTATCTCATTGAAACCACAATGCAAATTCATGTTTCTTGTTGTGTTATATACATCTTGCAGTCAAACTTTTCATGGTTTCAATGAAATTTGTGAACTGAGGAGCATCCTGCAAATTGGGAGATCATTTTCATTTGAAATAGAAACAATCCATTAATATATTAGTATGAATACTATTCAGATAAATATGAAAAAAATCTCCATTAATATATATTAGTATGAATACTATTGAAATAGATATCAAACCTTTCTCTTGGCCAATAATTAGCCAGTTATCTAGCCACCAGGCCCCGGGTTCACGGTACCCAACACCTATATCTGTTACCCATGATTTTGGTTGTCATGATGATGTATTGATAATGGTGTACTCAAGCTCTTCATTAGAACTTTCTCCTGAGAAAAGTTACCTTCATCTCTTTCCAGAAATCACAGTTTTGAGGAAGGTTCGCAAGCTACTGATACATTTGCCTGCGAGAATGTATGATTCTCACAGGCTTCCTTAAGCCAGGGTGCGAGAAGTTCGCATTGTGTCTAACTACTAGGGTGCGAACACTTTATAAAGAGAGGAAAAGGATGAATTCTCGAAGCTTCTAGAAGGATGAGATGGCATTCGAATGATTATCTAAGTACTGGATTTCTTGATATTTTGGGATCATTCTTATCTAAGTAACTAATTCATTCTCTCCTATTTATTGAGGGGATTCTCATGGAAAAGGTTAGAAGCAAACAAGGTTAAGACGATATTGGAGAATTAGTGAAATATTGTGTGAAGGACTGATGCTACAACAGCTAAGAACTCCAGCAAGGTTATCAAAAGTGGTTGATCTTCTTCATGCAAGTGAGCAAGTGTGTGTGTCATAGCCAGGGGCCATCGAAAGGAGGTTTGCAACATCAAGGCTCAGGTTGTAATATTTGTTTTCCATCAATATAATATAGTAATATGTCCCTTTCCCATAAAGCTAAGTCTACTTTATTGTATAACTCCTTGATCATATACATAGATTAACTGTTGAATATATTGAGTTGTTTTTACTTCAATTGGTTTGAGTTGTCTTGGTCTTGATGACACAAGAGCATTGGAGCGAAGCTGGAACAACAAAGACCAAAGGAAGCAATCATAAGGTATGTTCATGATTCTTGCCTCCTATTTCATTCAATAGATAAAATCTAGGGAAAGAGTATTATTATGTCTTTCTTTGTTCTAGATCCAGGTGGATCTAGGGAGATCGGTTTGTGTCCAAACTTACGGATTTATCCAATAACAAAATTGGCGACTCCATTGGGGAACAATCCCATTTTCTTGGTTGTTTTTTGTGCTTTTCTGTGGCCATTTGCTCTGGTTTCATTTTTCTCATGTCCTATCAGTCTCTGAGTCTTCAGGATATCCTGCTAGACCTTCTGAGTCCACAAGCTTTTTGCAAGTTTACTTCAATTTTCAAAATTTTTGTTATGTTTAGGAATTCTCGCACTGCACTTCATTGCAGCCTGCAAGAATTAGTCAGGTTCGCACCCTGCTCATAGGGTTCGGTGCAAGGTTCTCGCACCTTTCTCAAAGGTTGCCTGTGAGAATAGGTAATTCTCGCATTGTGTTATATTGCTTGCCTGCGAACAGTCTTTTTCAAAATTTTGAAATTGAGTTTTGGTCTTTCTAACTGCCCAGATCAATTGAAATACCTCTTAAGGGTTTCTTGGACCATTGATTGATATATTTCTTGCTTTAGTTTGCATGCATGAATAGTCTTAGGTTTTCAAGGCTTTTCTTGTCATTTGTGGCTTGACTTTCATTTCTTGACTCTTCTTGGCAAAACCATTCTCTCTGACTTCAGATTCTGAGTGTGTTTGATTGGTTGAGAGCCAGTGATTGGTTGAAAGTTGAGTACTTGGTTTTTCTCCTTTGCTTATTGGTTTGAAAGAACATTTTCGTTTGCATTGAGAAGACTAATTGGTTTGCTCTTCATTTTTGCTTTCATTGAAAGAGTTGATTGGGTTGTTATTGCTTGATTCTTTATGGTTTGATTTTCTATTCTCATTGGTATAGTGAGAGTTCTTTTTGGAAAGTGAACAACAAGCTTTTATTTCAAGAAATTGTTTTTGTCTTTTAGAAAACATTGAAAAATCAAATTTTAGAGATTGTTGAAGTATTTGAAAAAGACATATAGAGCATTGTCATTTGATAAGTGATTGTTAGTGATGTCATTTAAAAGGAAATTGTGCATTGTAGTACAGGGTTGATCTGGAAAATATTCTCTCTCTCCCATACATAGGATTCATTGAACGGAAAGTGTTATTTTTCATTTTCATTCTTGCATTGTTTGGGTCAGAGTCATACAACACAAGTTTCATTTTCATTACCTTTGAGTAAACAACAGCTCTTAAAAAAATTACGTAATCTTAAAATTTATCTAGTAACTCTTTTCTAGTGCTCTTTTACACCAATATTTAGCTAGGCTAGTGCTTTGGAGTAGGAAGAGAGATACACTCTCCAAAAGCTCAAAACACAAAATAGCATCTTGAGTTAGGGAGTGTTAAATTCCATTTGCAACATATTGTCCTGGGAAGCCCTTCTAACACAAGGGTCAAGCACTAGGTCGCATCGGTGTTGGCAGAGTTACTCACCCTGCTTTGTTGACATCAATGTAGAGATTGCACGTATTATGGGGATCACTCAGAGGTATACCCACAATGATGAGTGGAAGCCTTTTGAGTTGATTTCGGGATAGATACCCTACCGTTGCATGTGGATCGGACTGTCGACTGTTCCCCCAGGTTGTACTATTGTTTGTGTTGACCTTAGTGGCCTATGTCTCTAGGTTCTTACCCAAGGTGACTGTGGAGGGGAAACTCTTCACGGTACCTGGAATTGACGTTGATCAAACTCACTCGGGCTCCTTGGAGGGTATACCCATGATTATGTGTGGGAGCTTGCACCAGGGTGTAAGTCTGTTAAGCAGGTCGTCAACGTAACTTTTTCATCCTAGCCCCGCCCCTTTTCATCTCGTTGTTGCGACGTTGGATTTCATCACCAACTAGTGGCTTTGATATTAGAAGGTCTTGTTTGCCTGGTGATTGCTTCCTAGATTTTTTTTACTAGTGTGTGTTGTTTGTTTCTCGAAGTTGACCATAGGAATTTCTTCGTGGAGCTTGTCACTCATTTACAATTGCTCCCCCACGACGTTCATGTAGAATGCAAGGTTTATCTCCAGAGCATCTGGACGGTTCTCAATCCTTGCCTACCAGTACACTTGAGGGCTCTCCTCATTAGAGTGAAGTCCCAGTTGTTACTCCACCACATGTGGAAATGAGTGACGTCCCAGTTGTCACCACACCAAAAGTAGAATCAATTGACTCTCTAGAACCTTTTCGAATTACCAATACTAGAGAGGACTATCACATTCACCGTGGTGAACGACCTTTTGTGCGATTAAATTCTTCTGAAGAAGCAGTTGTTACATCTTTTCAATCAACTATTGGGCCTTCTCCCGGTGTAGTAGGCCAAGATCCTTTTTGGTCAGGTGATTTCTGAAGGGTCCTTTTTGGTACTGAGTCACCTACCATCTACGAAATCAACCCTCTGGTGTTTTCTGAGACAGAACTACACCAGTGACTACCACCTATCACTTTGTTCTCCCTCCCGAGATGGCCCATCTCGCGAATACTACGAGTGTCCAAACCGGAATTACTGCAGCTAGTCTTGCTCTTATCCATACCCAGCGAATGCCTGATGTCAACCCAACATTACCACTCGGTTATCATGTGTTGAATACTTTGTTGAATGCTTCCAATCTAACACCTCCACAAACCCCAGTCGGTTCTCCAGGTGGTCCTCCTTTTCCTAGGCATCCTATTCCCAGTTTTATTCCGACACTCCCTCAATTTCCTTCTGGCATTCCTAATCCTAGTGGCACTATTCCGTCCGTTGCACCAAACTTGCATATTCCCATTGGTGGGATAGGTGGTACGTTTCAACCTCCTCTTACCGGACATGTTCCAGTTACTACCCAACCTTCAATTGTAACACAACCTCCGATTGGGACTCCACCTACGATAGGGGGACCAACCCCACCTTTTGGACAAAAGATACCTCTGGCTTTGGCCCAGTATTGGACTCAGATGCTACAAAATCTTCCTCAAACGACTGGGGGGAAACAACCTACCCATACTATAGGCCAACCTTATCCAGGTATACCTAATCCTATTTGGGGTCAGGGTCAAAATACTCAACCTCAAGTCCCTACTCAAACTCAAGGTTATAATCCTTGGAACTACTATCCTCTCCAACCACCACCGAATCAGTCAGGATCTTCCCACTATGGGCAGACTGTGTACGGTCCTACTGGTTTGCCGACAGGGCTTCCACCCCAAAGTCACTAGTACCCGCAGGTGAATAGAAAGTTACCTTTTCTTGCTATTTTGGATTTGCCAGATTTGTTTAGGATTCTGAATGATCCTATTCGTCACTCTCCCCAATGGCCCGTTATTCCAGCCAAGTTTCCATTGGAAATTCCTAAATTCGATGGAAAAGTGGGAGAGGACCCGAACAATCACGTTATGACTTTTCACTTATGGTGTTCATCCAACTCGTTGATGGATGACTCTATTCGTCTACGTCTTTTTCAACAAACCCTTACGGGTTCTGCTACGAAGTGGTATATTGAATTGCCATAAGGTTTCTCTTATGATTTTAACACCCTAGCTATGGCTTTCCTTACACATTACCAGTTACCGATCCATTATGATACTAGGACTGAGATTTTGACTTCCTTCAAATAGACTAAAGACACTCATATATCGGATCATATCCATGAGTGGAGAAGGAGACGACGTCTCATTAAACCTGAACTCCCTGACCTGTTACTGGCCGAATGGTTTACGAAATCCTTTGTGAACGAAATTGGTAAATACATTGCCATGGGTGGCATTGTTACAGAAGAGAAGGCTATAAGTCGGGCTCAGTATCTTGATCTCATTTATTTGCAAATGGGAACACTTTACGATTTACTACCTGAATTACCTTGTCCTAGTGCTTCCAAAACTTCAACTACTCCAGCTACCTCGCATGCAGCTGATGGTGTGATTGGTACTACCCATGCCCACTCACATTCTGTTTCAAGTACAACCCCTAAATCTACTTCTTCTAATGTTCAAAATGCTCTGTCTCCTGCCACTCCCATTGGTAAAACTTCTGAGGTAAACGTCGTTCAATATACCCCGACCGGTAAAAATAAATCTAAAAAAGGGAGAGGCAAGAATAAAGAGAGCAAAAATAATAATCAAACTGAGCAAACTAAAACTCCTCCTATTGAAGATCAGGATAAGCGCAAACCTCGATACCCTTGCCTTATCTGTGGTGATGATCACTAGACAAATGATTGTCCACGACGTGCCGAGGTTACTAAGTTCCTTCAAGGGACACCAAAACCCTCTACGTCGGTTGTCTTGTCCCAACCCTTCCCGTCTCAACAACAGGCTCAGTTGGTCACCCATGACCAACCATCTACTTCTACGACATTATATGTTTTGATGTGTACTGGTGATTCTAAGCATAATAACGTTGCAATCACAACTAGAGCCAAAGATTATTCTCCATCTAAGGAGAAGGTTAACGATTTACCTCCTACTTTGGTACAACCCTCTTCACCGACTCCACCTACAAACGGTCCTCTTCATCTTGAACGACTGAGCCTTGATACAGTCGTGTGACCCCCTAATGGTGTTGTGCAGAAATCGGCTTTCAATCCTCATGCTCGTGCGGCCTAGAACTACAGCATTGTGGAAGATCTGGCCCAGGCACCTTCAACGATGTCAGCCCTTGAAGTCCTTCAGTCTTGTCCTGCACAACGGAAGGCTCTGTTGAAATCTATAGGTGGAATTGATCCCACATATACTAATTTAATAGTCTTTGACTTGGAAGATCATATTCCAAGGTTACCCCCTCAGCTTGCGTTTCAAATTCAAGTTGTTGTCTCTGACAAGAACATTTGCCGAACTGTTATCGATGAGGGTGCCTCTACGTGTGTAATGTCTTTTGCTTGTTGGAAAGCCATTGGCTCTCCTCCCTTAAATGAATCACAAAATACTCTAAAAGCCTTTAATGGCTCTAGTTTTAAGCCTTACGGTGTTCTTCCATCATTTCCCGTTACTCTAGAAGGTAAGATAGTCCAAGTTGAAGTGGAAGTCTTCGATGCTCCTCTTGATTATAATCTTTTGCTTGGTCGTAGCTGGATAGATTCCATGCGTGTTGTTGTGTCCACACTTTTCCGTGTAGTACATTTTCCTCATCAAGGAAAGGTTGTTACAGTTGACCAACTTGCCTTCTTTAATTCTGATACTCGTACTGGCAATGTGTCATTTATAGCTAAAACCCCACCGGGTTACAAGAATGTTGGTGTCGGCCTTTTAAAAGACTCTTCATTGATGGGTACTTTTTCCATTCCGCCACTCGATGTTCCACACCCGTCCGTAGCCTCTATCAACATGATCTCCACCATACCTCATGAACTTCCTGTGTCTTCCAACCCTTGGATAGTCCCTGACCCTAGAGATTACACTCATTTCGGTGACGTCATGTCGTTAAGTTAGGTTGAGTCTTCTTATCAAGCAATTCACTCGGCAACACCTTTTACCCCCTCTCTTGATGAGTTGTCTCCCGATCCTTTTCATGTTATTTTTCCCACTGACGAGATGATCATGTCCATTATGGAAGACACCCCTTGGGACGACGGGCATCATCGTTCCATACTCTTTCTGGAACAACACACTCTTGAGAACTACCAACGGATTTCGATTCCATCAACTGTTGTTGTCATATCGACCGTTCTCGGATCTACACATGATGCGTTTACCGAAGGGAACCTCAGTAATATTTCTCCCATGATTTCCATTGACATATCCGTTAAACCTGGGATAGTTGAAAATGTTCATATTGGAGCTTCGTGTTCTTCCGACGAGATCATCACCTATACATCTCTGTTCAAATAATTTTGTGACATTTTTTCCTGGAGTTACGAAGAGATGCTAGGTATTGACACTGCTATTGTTGTACATGAGATAAAGACATACCTCAGAGCTAAACCTGTCCGGTAGCGCCTTCATCCAGTCCACCCACGTAAAGCGACGGCTATCAAACTTGAGGTTGAAAAACTTCTCAAAGCCGGCTTTATTTATCCCGTGGCTCTGAAAGAATGGGTTTCCAACCCTGTACCGATTGATAAGAAAGGTGGCAGTATTCGTGTATGTGTTGATTATAGGGATATTAACAAAGGATGTCCAAAAGACAACTTTCCAACCCCTTTTGTTGACCAGATTGTCGATGACTGTGCCGGAAGCGAAATCTTCTCTTTCATGGATGGTTTCTTCGGCTATAATCAAATTAACATCGCTCCTGAGGACCAACATAAAACTGTTTTTATTTGTCCTTGGGGTACTTTTTCCTATAGGAAACTTCCCTTCGGTCTTAAGAACGTCGGCACGACATTTCAACGTGCTATGTCTTATTCTTTTCATGATATAAAGCATATCGTTCAACCTTATTTGGACGATTTACCAGCTCATTCTTTATGCCGAGTCGATCACCCCACTCATCTCCGAGCCATTTTCGTTCGTTTTCGGTTCTATCGTATTCGTTTAAATCCTCATAAATGTGTTTTTTGTGTAGAATCCGGTCGTCTTCTAGGTTTCATTGTTTCACGTCAAGGGATCCGGGTAGATCCTCTTAAGGTTGAGGCGATTCTTAATCTCCCTCCTCCTTCTACATTGCGCCAGTTGTAAAGTTTGCAGGGGAAAGCAAACTTTCTTCGTCATTTCATCCCTAATTACGCTGAGATTACTTGTGGTTTTACACGGCTACTAAAGAAAAATTCAGAGTTCGTCTGGGATACCAGGGCCAACAATGCTTTTAAGGCTTTGAAGTTGTCCCTCACGAGAGCTCCGCTTCTCTTTCCTCCTGATTATAGTCATGATTACTTTCTTTATCTTTCTGCCTCAGAGTATACCATTGGCATGGTTCTCGTTCAAGAGGATGATGCACATGATGAACATGTTATTTATTACTTGAGTCGAAGTCTCACATCAACTGAACTCAAGTATCAACATGTTGAAAAACTGGCTTTAGCTGTCGTTCAAGCCGTTCAACGCTTTCGGCATTCTATTCTCTCACGGAAAACTACGGTGATTTCTCATTGCAACCCTATGCAACATATTTTGACATGTCAATTGCTAGGAGGAAAATACTCCAAGTGGATTGTCATACTCCAGGAGTTTGACTTGGAATTCGATCACGCCACATCTAAGAAATCCTTAGTTTTCGCTGAGTTGATATGTGTTTTTTCTCACTCTGCCATGAAAAATGTAGCAGTAGATTCATTACCTGATGAATTTCTTTTCCTTATCATCACTGACGATCTTTGGTATGGGGATATCATTCTATATCTCCAAACCCAGACTTTTTGGCCTGCTTTGTCTAGTACTGAACGACATCGCATTCGTTAGCAGTCTCGTCAATACATTATCCTCGGGGATACTCTTTACCGTCGGGGCGTTGACTCTGTTTTTCGACATTGTCTGACTTTTGACGAAGTCGAGAAAGCTCTGAATGACTGCCATTCTGGAGCATGTGGTGGTCATATGTCTGGGTATGCTACTGCCCAGAAGATCTTACGCGCAGGATTTTTTTTGGCCTTCCTTGTTCAACGACTACATTACTGTCGTTTAGAAGTGTTATGCTTGCCAGACGTACAATCAGAAAATTCGGTCACATCCTGCTCCTCTTCATCCCGTGGTCTCAGTTAGTCCTTTTGCAAAATGGGGCATTGATTTTATGACATGTCACCCTCACTCGGCCGGGGGGCATGGTTACATCATTGTAGTTGTTGATTACTTTACAAAATGGGCCAAGGCGATGCCAACATTTGATAATATTGAAAAGACTGCAGCGTTGTTTCTTTTTAACCATGTCATAGCTCATTTTGGTGTTCCCCAAGCTATCGTTACTGATCACGGTAGTCATTTTAGGAATTTTATGATGTCTGAACTTACAGAAAAGTTGGGTCTTTGTCATGATACCTCAACACCTTATTATCCACAAGCTAATGGCCAGGTCGAAGCAATCAACAAAGTTCTTATAACTATGCTTCGACGGATGATAGGAATTCATAAAACAAGCTGGAAAACGATGTTGTTTTCGGCATTGTGGGCATATCGGACATCTGTCAAATCCGCTACTGGGTTTACGCCCTTTCGATTAGTCTATGGTGTGGAATCCATTCTTCCTATAGAATGTGAGATACCTTCTCTGAAGCTAGTTGTTGAACTTTTACCCAATACTTTTGTTAAAGAAGAACGTCTATTGTATCTGATGCGATTAGACGAAACTCGACGTGACACCACTTTACTAATAGAAGCCTAGAAGAAACGTGTCAAGGCACAATATGACAAGCATGTCAAGCCTCGCTTTTTCTCTGAAGGTGATCTTGTTCTTCTCTATGAACAGGATCGAGATGTGTTAGGAGCTGGGAAATTTGAACCGATGTGGCGAGGTCCTTATATTGTTCGCCGAGTGTTGGAAAAAGGAGCATATGAGCTAGTCAATTATGATGGTATCCCTTTGAGTGAACCCAGAAATGGGTTGTACTTGAAGAAGTACTATGCATAAGTCATTTGTGCACAAGTACTTGTATTTTATGTATCATACTTTGTGTGTGTTACTTTAGTTTTCTTCTGACGTTATCTGGTCTCTGCCCTTATGTGACGTTGTGTTTGATTGTCAGATGTCGGAGTCTTCACTACCCTATATTGGCTTCACTGATGGTGCTAGCCATAGTACTCGGAACCTAGCTTCCACTGTGTGGGCAATCTATGCCCCAAAAAATGAGCTTATATCTTTACGAGGTGTATGTCTTGGCCGTGCAACTAACAACATCGCAGAATATAGCGTCGTTATTGAATTATTGGTTGATGCTATCTCGCTCGGAATTCATCATTTGGTTGTGCGACTCGACTCGCATCTTGTAGTACTACAGCTAAGTAATATCTACTCTATTCGAAGTCCTACTTTGTTATGGGTGTATTTGCGAATTCGCCTCTTGGAACGTTATTTTGATCACATTGAATATCAGCATATTCCTATATGTCTTAATACATTAACAGATGCATTGGATAATTATGTATTGGACAGACATTTAAACCATTTATAAATCAAAGACATTAAAATTCACACAATATAAAGTAAACCGGTAGAAGCCATCTGTATATATAACGATCAAAAGAGTTTGTTTTTTACGAAAAGTTTGTCCGAAGACCAAAATATCAAAAATTGAAGCTTATAGCTTCTACAAAGTGACGTCATGGATTACGTTCATGGTAACACACAACTGCCCTAGCAACCCTATGGAGCAGTCGACCCATAGCGGTTGATACCCCTACAGTGTGACGTTGATCGCGTCATGGAACCTCTTCCAGAGTCATATCTGGAATGTCTGCTGTCAGGCCTTCTAAATCCTGTTCCACCACCTAATAATCTTCGACATACTGTGGTGTTGCTGGTGCTACTTCTCCTCGTCGCTAGATAGGAGAAGTGCCAGGAGGTCTATACAGTCCAACATCTGTGTTATCAACCAACATTTTGTGTTAGTCTTCAGATAAACATATATAAAAAAAACACATTTGAATATGATAAAAAATTCAAAAACATTTAAAAAGAGAAAATGCGTGTACTTACTGAGGTCTCCCCACTGAGCATCCTCAGGCAGTGCTAGATCTAGATCTCCTCGGAAATCCAACCCAGCATAGGCATAGTAATCGACCATCAACATCTTGTTTTGAAGCCAGTCAAAGAAAATGTCGTCGTACTTGACGATTGGTCCTTCCATGTGCCGGGCCATGAGCCGACACCATCTCAACATTATTGGATCCCTAGGACCCAGGAAGTTCCACTCAACCTGTAGTCTAAATACAGGGACCCTATCGAGGAAGAAATACACTAACAAAGATCCATAACCAAATTGTTTCAATTCACCTCGCCTACATTTAGTTAATTTCCTTTTGATACTGCGAAGCACAGCATCAACCTAGTTGAATACCCGGGGCTCAGTACACTCGATGGAATACTGGAAGTATATCTGTAATTCCATATGAGGAGCAGAACTCCCCGCCATCTGAGCTATAGTAAAGAGGATAGTGCAGAGGCTCAAGTCTTGTACCCCCCAGATAGCCACTTTTCCCTTTTTCCTCTCAGCTTCAGGTACACAGTATTGATTGCAATACTCACTCATCTTTAATCCACCGCCTCTACTGTCAATCAGGCTGACATAATACCCGCACCTGGATAATCTAGTCAAGAAGTATATGTCCTCAATGTCTATGGACAAAGTATGAGCTCCTACATTGAAAACTTGTTGATCTGGATCCCACATATGGATCAAGAACTCTAGTAGTCTGACTTGGGCTCTCATGCCTGGGATGCGAAATTATTTTAAGAGCTCACAATCTCTCAATGCAACTATGGTGGGAGGATGATTCTCGGCATTTTCATTATCCTCTTCATGTTCTCGTTCTCGCCACTCGAGCACCATATTTGTGGCTATTTATCTGCACAAGGAACATAAGAAAAGGGATTAATTATTTTATTCATGATCTAGATATTTTTCATTGGCTAAATATTTTAAAATTTTTTGAGTTCTGTGGTTCTCGCAGGTGACTCATTTACACGGTGCGAACACCTCGCAGGTGGCTCAAGGCTCACCTGTGAGAACGCATCATTCTCGCAGGTCCCGTATGGGCTGTCTACGAGAATGCCAATGCGCAAGTAGAGTTCAAAAAAACAACTTGAAACCAAAAAATTAACCAATGAAATTCAAAATTTAAACCATGAAAACGTCAAGAATGAAGAGCTTACCTTAATGCTGCAGACGTCTTGTCAAATGATCTCTTGTAGCTCCCGAAAATCGATGCCGAATTCGGAGGGTAAAAAGGGGGTTTTGGAACTCAATAGTGGAAATATGAAATGATATGGTAAAAATGTTTATTTACTCATTTAATTTACTTTTTACTATGTCATTTTTGGGTTTTTATGCTTATCTATTGTTTAAACCTACTTCCTAATATCAAGATGAGTGTAATGACTTGCAGGTGTATTGACATTGATGATTACATACAAGGGGATGGACGTATTTTTCTCTATTATGGTGTGATTTTGATTGTTTTTTATGGTTTTTACATAAAACCTCGAGCATCTTTTTTGTCCGTTCTTGCACTCGTAAAAAACATGAGAACGTGATCAAGCATATTTTTATCACTTTTTCGGGCTCAACAAGGTTATATGAAAAAGGAACCCCCCTGAAGTTCTCTTTAAGCTCTTTTCAGACTCTCTAAACATGAAAATATCGTCGAGCGACCTTGCTATGTTCACGCTCGATAAAGTATTTGAAGTACACATCTGGTGAGCGATAATTTCTCTCTTTTTCAGTCTCATCCAGACTATTTTACGAAAAAGGAACTGAGAGAGTTCTCTTTAAGTGTTTTTCCAAACTCTATAATCTTGAAAAACCTTCGAGTTTACTATCTCTGGACTCGTTAAACAAACATTGACAGACCCGTGATGGGACCGAACCACTCCTTCTTAGGGTTTGTTAAACATACTCCGAAGGATGAACTTATATCAACAAGAATATGTGATCCTCTTCAAGCTTACGTAAAAATAAAGAGGTACTTGCCAGAAATGGTGGGGAAAAATTTGAGAAAGGGATATGTTTCATCTTCGTATTGATTGGCAATAAGTGTCACTCTTAAACATGACACCCCCTATTCATCATCTGAAACCAGCTTGGGAAATCCATTTGTCTCTTTCGATTGATTACAAGGTCATTTCATGTGTCGTCTTTGAGTTAATGCTGCCAAATCATTGGTCGTGTCATTCATATGTTCAAGATAAGTCCATCTGAAACCTATATTGAGTCAGCCATCTGCAGTTATCCATTCTCTCCTTGTCATCCTTCCCTATGTCCATTCCAATTTGCAAAATGCTTTGTTTCACTTTCAAACTCTGTTACTCATTTCGTGTCATTGATGGGGGATACATCAAGGCCCTCCTGTGACGAGTCTTGTTCTGTCGACTTTAGCTCATTATCCAGAATCAAGACTTAGAAATTATTTAGTACCTTGGATCTTTCATGCCTCAATGGCAAGTTTCCTCGCTTTCGACAGTGGGTTTACATTATTGACCCCTGATCGAAAGATTATGTCGGATGTTCTACATCAACTCATTTATTCACACTCGATGGATTGTACTATGGTACCTTGGGATTCATTGACATCAATGGTGATTTCCCTCGCACTTGTTAACGGTTACATCAATGACCGGTAATCAAGTGGTTTCTGCCATGTTCGACTTCAACACATGTAATCACATGGTTAGATTCGTACTTTAGGGGATAAGATTGAAGACCCTGGATATCATCTTTGTGATCCAGGTTGCGATGGAGTATGTATAATTTGTGACACATAGATCCACTGTGTATGTTTCGTGGCTATGTCGTCTTGATTTGAAATTTCTCGCATAGATCCACAGTGTATTCCCATGGCTATGCTATATTTTGATGGCATGGATCCACAGTGTATGATTGGTGGCCATGACCCATGTCTACAAAGGCATCAATCTGTGATCTGAGTATGGGAATGCCTACCTCATCATTGATTTATATGGTACTCTACAGATGATTGATTGTTCACAGGTTTCCGATTAGATGTGTTCCTGGTTCTTGACACACACATGTAGCTTACAAAGTCTATCGAATGTCACTGGTTCCAATCTCAGACTTTGGGGGGCATTCTGTTACCCATGATTTTGGTCGTCATGATGATGTATTGATAATGGTGTACTCAAGCTCTTCATTAGAACTTTCTCCTGAGAAAAGTTACCTTCATCGCTTTCTAGAAATCACAGTTTTGAGGAAGGTTCGCAGGCTGCTGATACATTTGCCTGTGAGAATGTATGATTCTCGCAGACTGTTGATACATTTGCCTGCGAGAATTTATGATTCTCGCAGGCTTCCTTAAGCCAGGGTGCAAGAAGTTTGCACTGTGTCTAACTACTAGGGTGCGAACACTTTCTAAAGAAAGGAAAAGGATGAATTATCGAAGCTTCTAGAAGGGAATCTTCTAGAAGGATGAGATGGCATTCAAATGATTATCTAAGTATTGGATTTCCTGATATTTTGGGATCATTCTTATCTAAGTAACTAATTCATTCTCTCCTATATATTGAGGGAATTTTCATGGAAAAGGTTAGAATAAAACAAGGTTAAGAAGATATTGGAGAATTAGTGAAAGATTGTGTGAAGGACTGATGCTACAGCAGCTAAGAACTCCAGCAAGGTTATCAAAAGTGGTTGATCTTCTTCATGCAAGTGAGCAAGTGTGTGTGTCAGAGACAAGGGCCATCGAAAAGAGGTTTGCAAAATCAAGGCTCAGGTTGTAATCTTTTCTTTCCATCAATATAATACAGTAATATGTCCCTTTCCCATAAAGCTAAGTCTACTTTATTGTATAACTCCTTGATCATATACATAGATTAACTGTTGAATATATTGAGTTGTTTTTACTTCAATTGGTTTGAGCTGTCTTGGTCTTGACGGCACAAGAACATTGGAGCGAAGCTGGAACAACAAAGACCAAAGGAAGTGATCATAAGGTATGTTCATGATTCTTGCCTCCTATTTCATTCAATAGTTAAAATCTAGGGAAAGAGTATTATTTTGTCTTTCTTTGTTCTAGATCCAGGTGGATCTAGGGAGATCGGTTTGTGTCCGCACTTATGGATTTATCCAATAACAATATCCCATGTTCCTTCATATACATATTGCAGCCAAAGACTTTCAGTGATCTGTAGTTTATTCTTTTACTAGTGATAACCTAGTAGGGGTTCAAAAACATTGCCATTAATAAAAGGAAAAAAAGTTTTTTCGACTGTTAGATACTTATCCCTTTTCCCCTTTTCCTTTCTCGTCCATTATGGCTTTATGGTTTTATACTTAGTTGTCTTTCTATGATGGGTAGTTGCAGGGTTCGCAGGCTGACATATCTTCATCTCCATCTGTATCTTCACATGAAGAATTCAACCGACCGTTGTTCCTTTCCATACTTTGTCAATTTTATGGTCGCAGTTGTCGGGTTGGCGCATACAAACTGACCTTTTATTCTTCTCACCCGTTATCTCTTTCTGGATATATACTTAGTCACCTTTCTATGGTATCTGGTTTTAGATTTGGTGGGTTGACATGTCTTCATATCCATCTATATCCTCACATGGAAAATCTGATCGACCGTTGTTCCTTTCCATACTTGGCCAATTTTATGGTCATCGTTGCAGGGTCAACACTTATGAACTTGGCTATTTATCTCTCCCTTATATACATATTGCACTCAAAACATCTTTGATCTTTATTAACTTCATTCAAAGTATTTTTCGTTGCCTTCCATCCCCAATAACTTCTCTTCCTTCCAGATATACGTCAACTATGCTCTTACTAGTGACAGCTGGACACAGTGGTACGAAAGATATTTCTGTGTTCTACAATTTATACCTTAACTTGTGAGAACTCATCAGGGGTTCGAAAGGATTTTCATTAATAATAAAACTCTAGCTGTTCTTCTATGAGATACTTAGTCCTTTTTCCCTTGTCTTGTACCCGTGTATTATCGCTTTCTAGTTATATACTTAGTCTCCTTTCTATGATCATGTGTTCCAACGTTGGTGTGTTGACATATCTTCATCTCCATCTATATCCTTGCATGGAGAATTGGACCACTCGCTGTTCCTTTTCATACTTAGTGAATTTTATGCCCGCAGTTGTCGGGTTGGAATTTTTGAATTTTGTTTCTTCTTGTTCCATGATATACATCTTCCACTCAAAATTTTCGTGATCTACAATTCCATTGTGGACTCCTTCGTCCTTTTTCCCTTTTTTACATTTCGTGTATTATGGGACTATAAAATATGGACATGATATTTTATAGAGCATGTATGGATTGCGCGTTCCATACCTAGCCACTTTTTGGATCATGGGTTCTTAGGTGGGCAGGCTCAAAATTGGGCCTCCATTATTTTGTGCCCTACAAATAGCACCCAAAATTCCGCAATATACAAATTGACAAGTGGACCTGCAGGCTGGCTGACTCAACATTGCACTTCTATTGTTTTGTGTCCTCCAAACAACGCTCGCAGTTCCTAGATATACAAATTGACACATAGACTCCAGGGTTGGCGGGGTGAATATTTCTATTGTTTACAGATGGTAATCCCTATCAACTATCTAACAGTATCTAAAAACGTTATTTTCAATACTAAATTAGCTCCTAGTAGTGACAACTGGACACAGAGGTATGAAACATTTGGCATCACACCCTTCGCAATATACAAATTGACTACCGGATTCTGACATTGTCCGCTCTTCCTTGTTACAGATTATGCATTCAAATGTTCAGAGCGATACAATTTGAACGTTGGGGCATCGCATCTTCTGGAGAGACCTTGTGAGCCTGTTTTGAATCCTTCTGTTGTCGAGTTCATGAAATGTCCAACACTTGGATACTATTTCAGGTTGGCACCAAGCTTTGTTCTACCACAGTTCACAAATGTTTCAATGTATCTGTTGCTACCTTCCATCCCTACTAACTTCCTCTCGATCCTAATATACATTGGTTTTTCTCTTACTAGTGACAACTGAACACAATGGTACAAAATAGTTGGCATCCAACCCTCAGCAATATAGAAATTGACTACCGGGTTCACATCTTGTACTCAAAATTTCACTGATCTACAATTCCACCGCGGACTCCTTAGTCCTTCTTCCCTTTTCTTCTTCTCGTGTATTATGGATTTCTGGTTATATACTTAGTCGCCTCTCTATGATCGTGGGTTCCAGCATTGGTGGGTTGACATATATTTATCTCCATCTATATAATCACACAACGAATCCGACCAATCGTTGTTCCTTTCCATACTTAGCCAATTTTATGGCCACGGTTACCGGGTTGGCAGTTTCGAACTCTTCTTCTTCTTGTTCCGTGATGTACATATTACACTCAAAAATTCTCTAATCTACAATTCCACCGAACTTCCAAGATTCACTCTACCACAGTTCACAAATGTTTCAAAGTATCTGTCATTGTCTTCCATCCCCACTAACTTCTTGTCCTTTATAATATACATTGGTTATGGTATTACTAGTGACAAATGCACGCGTTGATATGAAACAGTTCACATCTATCCCTCTACAATATAGAAATTGACTACCAGGTTCTGACATCATCCCCTCTTCTGTATTACAGATTATGCATTCAAATGTTCTGAACGATACAATTTGATCGTTGAGGCCTCACGTCTTTTGGGGAGACTTTGTGAGGCTATGTTGGATCCTCCCATTGATAGGTTCATGAAATATTCAGTTCTTAGTCACCGTTTTAGGTTGGAGAAATCGAACTCTGTTGCTTCTTGTTCCATGATATACATATTGCACTCAAAATTTTCTTGATTTACAATTCCACCACAGACTCCGTGGTCCTTTTTCCATTTTCTTCTTCCCATGTATTATCGCTTTGTGGTTATATACTTAGTCTCCTTTCTATGATCATGGGTTCCAGTGTTAGCAGGTTAACATATCTTTATATCCATCTATATAATCAAATGAAGAATCTGACTGACCGTTGTTTCTTTCCATACTTAGCCAATTTTGTGGCCGTGGTTGTTGGGTTGGCAATTTCAAACTCTGATTCTTCTTGTTCTGTGATGTACATCTTGCACTCAAAACTTCCATGATCTACAATTCCATCGTGGACTCCTCAAAATCGCAAGCTTCACTCTACCATGGTTCACAAATGTTTCAAAGTATTTGTTGTTGCCTTCCGTCCCCACTAACTTCTTCTCCTTCTTAATATACATTGGTTATGTTCTTACTAGTGACAATTGCACACACTAATAGAAAACATTTCGCATCCAGTCATCTGCAATATACAAATTGACTACCAGGTTCTGACATCGTCCCCTCTTCTGTGTTATAGATTATGCATTCAAATGTTTCGAACGATACAATTTGACCGTCGGGGCCTCACGTCTTCTAGTGAGACCTTGTCAGCCTATTTTGGATCCTCCTATTGACAGGTTCACAAAATATGCAATTCTTAGTCACTGTTTTGGGTTGATGCATTCAAACTCTACTGCCTCTTGTTCTATGATATACGTATTGCACTCAAAATTTCCGTGATTTACAATTCCACCACGGACTCCTTAGTCCCTTTTCCCTTTTCTTCTTCCCATGTATTATCGCTTTGTGGTTATATACCTAGTCATTTTTTTATGATTGCGGGTTCCAACATTGGTGGGCTGACATATATTCATCTCCATCTATATTCTCACATGATGAATCTGACCAACCATTGTTCCTTTCCATACCTAGCTAATTTTGTGGCCGTGATTACCGGGTTGGCACTTTCGAACTCCGCTACTTCTTGTTTCATGATATACATATTGCACTCAAAATTTTCGTGACTTGCAATTCAACTGCAGACTCATTAATCATTTTTCCCTTTTCTTCCTCCCATGTATTATCACCTTCTAGTTATATACTTAGTCACATTTCTATGATTGCAGGTTCTAGCCTTGGTGGGCTGACATATATTCATCTCCATCTATATCTTTAGATGACTAATCCGATCGACCACTATTCCTTTTCATACTTAGCCAATTTTATGGCCATGGTTGCCGAGTTGGTGCTTTCGAACTCTGTTGCTTCTTGTTCTGTTCTATACATCGCTCACTCAAAACTTTCATGATCTAAAATTCCACTGCGGACTTCTCGAACTCGTAACCTTCACTCTACCACAACTCACAAATGTTTCAAAGTGTCTCTCACTACCTTCCATCCCCACTAACTTCTTATCCTTCCTGATATACATTAGTTATGCTCTTGCTAGTGATACACAAATTTCCCTATGGACTGTCCTACCATACCCTCTTCATTGTTATGTGTATTGCACTCAAAATGTTCTGAGACATACAATTTGACCCCCATGCCCTCAACTCCAATGGTTGTACCTTGTAACCCTATTTTGAAACTACTTTTTCCCGTACCCGTGACTATCATACTTTCTTACTATGCAATTAGAAACCTTTCATGCTAACAGCTAACCATGCAGGAACCGTCAACAGTGTCATCAATGAGTGAAATGCTCAAGGAGATCTCCCATTATTATGCATTAAGCCAAGATGTGCGGAGAGTTATTTTTTCCCTTCCAATTGTTCATCTCGAACAAGAGTCGTCATGTTGGCCCACCCAAGAAATCTACAATGCTTAATCGCTCATTACCGTATCCACCATGTTCGCATTTCTATGTATGCAATTACTAGTGTTTAATGTTAACAATGCATCATGCAACAGTTGTCCAAATTGTCAGTAATGAATGAAAGTCTTGAGGACATATCCCATTCACACACATTGGACCAAGATTTGCGCATGGTTATATTATACCTTCCAACTTTACATTTCATTCATTGTCTGGAGCAAACAAACGTTCTTGTAGACTTATGGCAGCAAATCGACATCAGTTTTGTGAAGATAGAGTTAATATCTTCGGACATTAGGACCAGAACTTCCAGTGGTCCTGGGCATACTTTTACTAGTCATCCCATTCTGCCCAAAACAAAGTGATTTAGACCTCTGGAATCGCTTGTGTAGGTTGCTTCCTTGAGGTTTTTGAATGTAAGGAGATGGTCTCTTGGTGCGCCGAAAAATGTATTCCAGACCAAAAAATTATTCCACTACACGACCATTCTCCTGTTTCTTTGTCACCTCAGGTCTTCTGTAAGATGTTAAAATTGTCGATGCCAACATTGACGTTTGGAGGACAAGACTGTAAGCAGTTTCTAGAAAAATATGATAATGAGTTGGACATCTTAGCCGAATTCCTCGAAGACCCGACAACAATTCCTGAAGATATCACAAGCTTGCAGATAAGTTCCTTTAGAAATCCATTCCGGGAAATTTCTTGGTTGTTTACAAGAATAACAGGACAAACATTTATGACAAGCATTTCCCATATAAATATTCATATTTTGTATTTCATAGTCAAGTAACAATACATTTTCAATTGGGGGAAGCTAATTTCCATTGAGATATATCCCTAGTTGTCACGGTTCAAAGAATCAAATAAATTTTATATGTCATCCTACTTGATTTTCACAATAGTGCATTGTTGTCCGTTTCCAAAACTTTCTCTTTCCAATAAAATAAATTGTGGATTCAACCTAGTAACATTATGGTACGAGGCCCTGTGGAGGCACAAGGCCTCCCATTGTTTTATGAAGTTTTTAATGGCTTTGTCTCAGTTTTCAAATATTTATTGTTAGGCAAGGATGCTCCGTAGATGTCTGTCCAAACAATAAAGTTTTTGAACAGGAAGGGAACACTTGAACAAAAGGAAAATCACAATGTCCTCATGGTCTTTGTCTCTAAGAAAAATCCTTCTTTGCTTCCATGCCACATCACGCAAAATATGTTTGTTGTAGAAATAGAAAGGAAATACAACCACTGGTTGCATTTTTTCCATGATAAGAAAAAAACACTGTTCATTCCTCTACCCTGGAAAGTCAGAGACTTTGTGTGTAGAAACATCAACAAGATTGATGATTTTTCTGACCATTTCAAGAAATTGAACCTAACGTATGATGAAAGGATAAAAGGGTTTGACCCTAATGGGATTTTTCAAGAACATTTATAGGCAGTTGGATTTAACATCTCTTTTATCCATAGACACCTGACCGAAGACAGGGACAATGACGACACCAATCCTACTTGTGTCTATTGTGATGCAGAGACATTGCAAAGTGCGACTGAATTGTATAGACATCAGGGAAAAGTATCCAGTGAGAAGAGTACCAATCCCCCGCCACACTCCTAAGAGAATGACATCACGGAGCATCGCTTCAATGACCCACCCCAGTAAGAAAGCAACCCAAAAATCTTCGAACGGAGGAGGAGATAAGAACCCTCCTCGCATAAAAAATGATAGTTCTCACAAAATTTCACTAACGAAGAAGAGAAAAAACAATGCAGGGTAGGCTAAGGAACCCGAAATTGAAAGTGAACAGGTGAAACTTGAAATTGAAACTGAGCACATACAAAAAATTGGGTCATTTGCAGTGGAAATAACTGAGACCAAATTTTTTGACCAAGATGAATCCTTCATATTCTAGAGTGTTTTTTTTTACAACCAATCTAAAAGTATGGGCATTGAAAAGAGAGATGTAACAAACAAGAAAGAAAAATCTCGCATAGAGATTAACTTTAGGAAAATGCAGCCGTCCCAAATCTCCTCATTTCACCAAGTAACCAGTGAAATTTTTCATGATTCCATTGAAGGAGTTGAGATGAAAAATGTTAGACTGAAAGACCACCTCAACGAATTTGAGAAGGATTTCATTGCAACCCATAATTTTCCAGTCCTTTAGCAAAAATCGTTCCAGCTACCACTGCAGCCAAGATGAAAGTATCCTCTACCCTCCTTGCATGCTCTAGAGCCCTTATAGAGAATAACATTAAAAAAAGAATGCAGCCAGTTACTAAAGTCTGGGAAACATCACAAAATTTAGTTTCCTTCCGAAAAAAGGAAAATGATTTCGTAGAACATTTGGATGCAAATTTAAAAAATAATCAGCATTTATCTGAAGAGGTGCTTATCCTTTTTTCCAACTATGTCGTCAACACATCGGAACTGAAAAGAAGATAAGAGAAACTCCCCTCCCCAAAGAGGACCAAAAAAGTAAAAGCATGCTGGAAAAAGAAAGTTAACAACCTGGAGCTCATTGTCGAATCATGTAAACAAGCCATATCAGAAAAGGAATATTTATTCACAAGCCCGATCCAAATAGACTTAGCCAAAATTACCAACGAGGTTCAAGACCCAAACTTGATTCTGAAATCCTTGTCAATGACCAAAGAAGCCTTCCATGGACAAGTTGATATTTTAAAGCAGGGATGATTTTAGGGGCTAAATTTCGCTCATGGGCTAATTTCCATGGTTTTTCCAAAAACGAGATTCGTTATTTTAAAAATGATTAGCCCCAATTCTATAGGATAAAATTATTTTACCTTAAAAATCACCAAAATTTTATAAAAACTATATAAAATCCTTAGAAATTTGAATATTTTTACAAAAATATCGCCAATTATTTA